>BRDC01000032.1:1201740-1411730 GCA_024343385.1 Tremella yokohamensis | reverse complement strand
GGGGGGGGTAGAGCAGCTTCAGCTTCTGTTCTGCCTATGTGTGTCTAAGCGATGGCGTTCGAGGATTGATGCAGCCTACTTTCGGGGTGGACCTCAACGAAGCGAAGAGCCGACATGGCGTCTGGGACAGTGTTGACGCTGTCGGACTTGCCCGTGTAGTACGCATATACCACACTTGGGCACTCGTCACCATGCGTCTACAAGGTTGTTTGCCTATGGTTATGCTCAACTGCCTACAAGGGGTCCGCGTCATGTCACATGTCCATCTGAATGCGTGTCGCGTAAACACGCCTTTCTCCACATTCCTCCTGTGGGGACACGGGCAATCGACCGCCTCTGCAAACGCCTCTGCGTGTGTATTGCCCACACGGACCATCGGACGGACCGCGCGCGTGTCTGTTTTCGCACTACACGGCGTCGGACTTTAACTATGGAAAAGTGGTGCCGAACACGACGCCGAACCGTCGGACGATCGGATGGTCCATCCGGGATTGGCTTGGCGGGGCATGAGTCATGAGATGGATCTAGAACCTGGAATGCCCAATAAGCATACCTGGGTTCAGACGGAGATGACGTGGCTGAGAGGCAGAACTCTGACCCCGTGACCGCAAGCAGCGGGCTAGAACGTTTCGTCGTGTTGATTGTCATGCAGTAGGCACCCGAGCGCCATGCCGAGGTCGGGGACCAGCAGGCGCCGACGGGCTGGTGGTACTGCTGCTTGAGTCGAGGCTGGGAGATGTTTACCGTACGATATAAACAAGACTGATGAGCCCACATCGGCCTGTCATTCCTCGTTCTCAACTCTGCTCGACATGTTCCGCAACACTCTACTGGTTTGCTTCTTGGGGGCTGTCATGGCGTTGGTATGTGTCGCTTCGCCCTTGCCGGCCTCTGGGGCACCCGAACCTCGTACGTGGCCAGAGAGGACGATCTCGGGTCTGAGAAAGCTGAAGAGGTGTGTTCCTCTTGGAGAATGCAGTCGTGATGCTGACTCGTAGGGGTCTAAACAACGCGGAGCGACTCCAACGGTATGTGTCACCTCTCGCCTGGAGTGTCGCTCATCACTTTAAGCGGCCTTGCACCTCTCACTCCTACTCGGCTGTACGACCCCTCCAGAGTGCACAGTACGTCCACGTCCTTATTGATTCGTGACACTGGGCATATCTGATATCAGGTGCGCCCAAGGCCCGTCTTTCCGGCGGCGGCACCGTGCCCAATGCCGACACCGTCGGCGATGATTTCACCTTCTTTGAGTGTTTCCCGGGCGACAGTACGTCCCTCCTTATTGCTGAGGCTGCTCTCCGACTGACACTTGTCAACAGCCGGCGCTACGGCCTACTACGGCTTGTCGGCGAGCTCGGACCAGGATGCCGTCAATCAGTGTGCGGGATATACCACTAGCGCCTCCAAGTACAGATTCAGCTTGACGTACACTGGCGGCACCGCGTATTCGTGTGGTGTCGGTGCGTCGGGGTCTGGGACCTCAGAGATTTGCACACAGGCCAACTACGCCATTTACAGGGAGCCCACCTAGGTTGGCAGCCTTTGAAGAGGTTACGCTGAGGGAAGGGAATGAGGAAAAGGAGGAGCGAGCGGAGGGTGTGAGAGTGTGAGGCTGTCGTAGAGGAGCAAGTCGGCGTGGAGAGCTCGAAGTGTGGATTGCGTCTGAATGGCATAAGAGTGACTTCGTACAACGGTAAGTCCCGTATACCCGATCTGCCTCGCTCTCGGGCGGGTAGTATCATGCAATTGAGTCTTTCTGCACGATGGCCCGGGACTGCACTTTGCTCGTCACCGGGCTGGAGACTCCCACTTCCCATGTTCTTCTGGTCAAAGCTCGCTTGGCGACACTACCTCAAAGTATTCTTTCATGGAGACAATAATCTGCACAGAGCACTATTCCACCACTCACGTAGGCAGCTGGGCGATCAATGTCAAAGCCACTTTTTGCTGCGAGTTCGTATTGATCACGTCGCTCGCTTGAAGTGCGTAAGTCAGCACGTTACTGAACGAAGCGCTGTTGACCTGGTCGATGAGCTACAACGCAAGCCCAAAGAGGGGCCACAAGGTACTCACCACGTAAAAGTAGCCGTTGGTCGTCTGTGTCTGGTCATAGTTGAGGTATGCGACCGAGAGGGGGTTTCTTGGCGTGAGCCCGCCCGATGTACTGTATGTCGTCAGTCGACTTACGGAAATGTCTGCGGGACGGTCCAGACAGGCTGCTCATTCAGGACGCCGTAGCTGGAGCCGACTGTCAACGTCGGCGAAGACGAGCACTGGGTGAACATCCCAGCACTGCAGTCAGACCACTCGCGTGTGGGTTCAGCGGGGATATTTGAACTCACGTCGGTCCCCCAGCCGCATTGGGGCTCATCTGCCTCTGGGCACCAGCGCACCATATCGTCTCGCATAAGAGGTTGCTCCCCGCCGAATCGGCTTTGATATACTGGTTGGCCCCCGATTCGCCAAAGAAGAACTCGTCGGCATAGTCAGGGTTGGTGGTCTGCGATCGGCTCATCTTCTATCCCTTAGATAGGTGAACTGACGAGGTAGTAAATTCCTGAGGAATAGTGCAGGTACGACGTGGTGGTGAATGGGGTGTCTGGTTGACCTCGTTTACGAGAAGAGCCGCCGACCGGGTCTGCTTGGATATAGCCTGAAGTGGGTGCATTGGATCGCCGTGAAAGAGGAGCTAAAATGTGTCAGCCACTACAGTGTATTGCTGGATGGAGATAGGCGTGACTGACCTCGCGGAGCTGTCGCGTTGAAGCGACGCGTTGGAGATTTAGGTGGAAGACCCCTAGCTAAACGCTGGGCATTGCTCATCTTCGAGTCGACTGCTGGCACTGCAGCACCCATGACTGCTGTGGCGAACAAGAGAACATGGAGAAGGGAAGAGATCATCGTGAATAGACGATGATGAATATGATGGAGAACGAATGCGGTTCACCGCCTAGCGTTGTTATGTCTACTGACTGGACCAGGACTGAGGCCTTGTTGTGGGACTGTTGACGCCCATCATGGTGCACTGACGACTGCTAACTTAGTTGTAATGCGTCTCGACTGGCGGCGTCGGAGTATGTTTGTCTTCGGTCTGTCCGGTAGTACCGGCTCGTGGGGTGGAATGTCCCATCGGTTCGTACTCAGGCACACGGCGTTGCAAGGCGAGATGCAATCCGACGCGCTTGCTACGAGTAGCCAGCCTGATGAGCCGCGTCACATGAACCGTACCTACTAATCGCTCGTCAGTCTGACTGTGCTGTCTGTTCTGCTCGTGAAACTGGCATGTGAGCCTAGCCAAGCAGTGAATGGAGAGTAGTCGGCGGGAAATGCCAAAATGCCACATTCGCCGAGTGCCACATTTGATCTCGTCATCCTCGTGACCACCTGCTGTCTGTCGGCCAACCTCGTCGCGTAGACAGAAGGCATTGCATCTACACTCGACGACCTCATGGGGCATCCCATAAGATGAGCACCGCCAAGGAGGGCGGCCAAGCCCCAGAGGAAGACGCTCACCCGCTGTCGGCCGCTGCACACCCGTCCGCACGCCGCAGCGTCTCCTACGCCCGTCTTGACCCCGCTCAACCCGGTCCATCTCGATCTCCTGCCCTTGGACAAACGGGCTACTTCGACCATGCTCATACTGGCCCGGCAACTGCTCCACGACGCAAGATGACCACCGAGGCGGACCTACTGGGGCTTGTGCCGTCGGCGAGATTGCGGTCTGGGAGCGGCTCGCAGACCCGAGCCACACCAGGCGACTATTTTGGCCAGGTCAATGGCTCTTCGAACTTGGTCAGGCCTAAGACTTCCAGATCGTCCTCTCGTCGCTCTCCATTGAGCAGTCTCAGCAAGGAAGAGATGGCAGTGGTTGAGATGCACTTCGAACACATGTCAGACGAGGAGATAGCCACATACCTCGAGCTGTTCGGCGGTGGACGGGCTTCTGCGAGCGCCTTGGCGACACCTCGAGGCTCGCCCGGCGATGCCTCGCCATCGATACCCATACCCACTCCTCTGCCCAGGGTCGCTCAACTATCTTCGTCCCGCGACGACACCGGGTCCCAGTCGCCCCTGTTTCCCCCTTCGCCGCCTACGGGCTCGAGCCGCACACAGACCTTGGACCATCCCCTGCGCATACTGAGCAGGGCTATCAGAGAGCTGAAGGAGGAGATATCACAGCTTGAGGCGGAGAATGAGTTTCTTCGTCTTGCACAACCTCAAAAGTCGGAGAAGCCCGCCGATCAGGTGAGTCATATGATCAGTCGTTTGCTTGATGCCGTTACTCAGTCCAGGCCTCAATACACGATGGGTTGACAGAAGCTCTTTCCACTTCCTTGAAGAGCGAGTCGCCGACCAAAGGAATCTCACTCGTGCCCTCGAGCTTGCGGACCACTGGCTCGCAGTCTATCCGCTCTACTTCACCGGCACCATCCTCTCGCTCTGCCCGGCCCATGTCCCCAACTCCATCGCTTACCCCTTCCTTCGTGACGTCTCCGCCGACAAGTTACGCTTCTAGTATGCCACCGACTGACACTCAAAGCACTCCAGTTGGTCAGCGGAGCAAAGTGAACCGTGCCTCATGGACCTCTGGACTGTGGGTATGGAGCGGAAACAAAGCTCGTCGACCTCGAAGAGGAAGTGGAGGATCTCTCGCGTCTCAGGCTACCGGGATCGCCAACCTAGTGTCGTCATCAGTCATAGAGGAGGCTGCCATTGCTGGCGATGACGATGACGAAAGCTGGAGAAAGGGGGATGGCGGAAGCTCTCCAGCGTTCCGAGCTATCTTCCTGGCCACTGTGCGTATTCAGCCGGCTAGGGTGATTTGGCTGACTTGTAGCGTATCATAACACCTGATCCATCGTCGATCCTCGTATCCTCCTCCATCTCGCCAAAATCCTTGGTGGCTTATCTCGCCCACTCACTGGTCTCGAACGCTCGTGACGAACAGCTCAGCATACGAGAGCCACCAGGGCGGCGTCGATCTTCAGGTCAACGGAGCCGAGCGACATCTGTAGCTGCGCCTGATGTTCCGTCCGCAGGCCTTTCGACCCCGACCAAAGAGCGAGGATACGGCGATCAGGCACTTGCTGCCACTGCCAACCTTGGACGGACTTTGCTTTCGTCGGTTTCGACGGCGACAATGCGGGCCAAAGCGATGAGCGATGACATGAGTCGACCCTCTCTTCTAAGCCGAGTCAGCTCTTCGCGCCCTCCTCCGACTACCGCGCTCGTGGCGCCTGACTTGGCCAAAGAATCCACCTCGTCCCTCACGTCTCCATCAGAGGAAGCCCCGCCGCCAACTGTAGAACTTTCTTCTATCATACCAGACGAAGCCAGACCACCAACATTACTACTATCTCGCCAAAATCTCGGATCATACTTTCAGTCCTCCCGAAACATCAAGACTCTCACCACCGCTTCCAGATTCAAAAACGGCGAGGAACCCCTCACGGACCGGTACGGTTTCATCTACGACATTCAGCATGCAGGTATGCTCAAAGATGCCGGAGCGGTCGGTGCCGCTGCTGCTGCCTCCTTGACCGGGACCGTACCGCTTCCCCGAACCGAGGAGGAAGGGTGGATTGCACGAAGGCGGCGCGAAACGGACGCGAGGTCGACCAGGTCCGAGACTTCGCCTCGACCGTCGATTGACGAGAGTGAGGTCTCGCCTCGCCCATCTGTTGATTCAGGAGTATCTGCACCCATCAAGGCTGTCCAGTCTGATATGAGCACGCGGACTGCCGAACACCGTGCTCGCTCGCTGACCGGACCAAGCCTAAGAGTGAACTCTCCCGGACGGCCGGTCACTGCAAAAGACCATTTGACTGTTTCCGCCCGAGGCGCCTCGTCCCTTCACAGCGAGATTTCGCACGAGTCATCTACCTCACCAATATCGCTCTTGGCTCCTTCTCCTAAACCGCCTGCAACCAACGAGAGTCGGAAAACGGTATCCAGCCTGCTCGACCGCCTGACTGAGATTCACGATGCTCAGCAAAAGGAGCGTACTGTAGAGTGGGACGCGTTCTTGCGAAAACGAACCAAACATAGACGAGAGCTGCCAAACGGGAAGGTCACAACGGACGATCTGCGATGGGGATCTACCACTCTTGGTCTATCTCAACTTGGTCTGAGTAAGACGGGGCAGGACGAGTGGAAGGTCTTCACCTCGCTGGTGCGAAAGGGCATCCCGCTAGTATATCGCAGCGACATCTGGGCGGAATGTTCTGGCGCAAAGGATCTTATGGTCCCGGGAGAATACCAAGAGATACTCAAGGTCCACGAGGGCGACGTCAACCCATTTGCGGGCGAGATCGAGAAAGATGTATCGCGGACCTTTCCAGGCAACGTCTTTTTCGGCGGGGACGGGCCGGGAGTGGCGAAGCTTCGAAGGGTACTCGTCGCCTATTCTTGGCACAATCCCTCGGTTGGTTATTGCCAGGGCATGAATATGCTGGCTGCGACCCTGCTCTTGACTCACTCGGACGAAGGTGAGAGCTTCGACTGTTCTGTGGGTTATTTTGACGGTCAGAACAAGCCTATTGGGTCTTATTGTGCATCATTGAACGTCTCCTGCCGACCGACTTTTTCTCGCCGTCTCTGCTTGCCTCAAGAGCGGATCAGGCGGTTCTGCAGGAGCTCGCCTCGCTGCATGTGCCAAAAGTGGTGGATAAGCTAGAAGAGCTAGGCGTAGACCTCACCAGTCTCACGTTCGGCTGGTTCCTCAGCTTGTTCACTGATTGTCTCCCTGTGGAGGTACGGTCCTTCTTCTAAACCCGGATTGCCACTGACCTTCAGACACTCTTCCGAGTGTGGGATGTCTTCTTTGTGGAAGGTCATCCGGTTAGATCACATTATGCTCGCGCCAAGGATTTTTGCTGAATGGCAGTCCCTCTTCCGAGTCGCGATTGCCATTCTCAAACTAGCCGAGGGAGACATCGCTTCGTGCGACACCGTGTCGGACCTCTTTGCCCTGGTCAACTCGGTCACGGCAAGATTATGGAGTGCAGACAAGCTCATTGGTGTGAGTGTGGCCCGAGTCCTGACGTCGGTCCAGACTGAAGCTGCAGCTTCAGCACAGCCTCAGAAGTACCATCAAAAGCAGCGACATTGCTGCTCGTTGTCATCGTCATATCTTGGCATTGCAGCCGGCAACCCCGGGATCTGATTGATCCGTGAACACAAGTTTGTTGTTGTATGCAGTAGGTTAAAATGCACACATGTCTCGTTGCTTGGGTTGTTAGAGTGGCAGTCCGCTGGAGTGCTTGAAGATTGCCACGAGGCTTGAGGTGGGATTCAGTAGTCCATATCCAGTTCAGGATGACAAGACGAACGGAGGGGCTTTTCATATCTGCACGCGACCCCGTTGCCAATCCTGCAGATGTCCTTAGTCGAGAGGACCGGCAGCATGACGATTCTGTCTTGAAAGGGAAGAAGCGAGGCCTTGCTGTCTTCGTCATTTTCACTTTTTGGTTGATGGGGCTGGAAAACGATTTCGAAATACTTCTGCTTTCTTCGTAAAGCAAAGACACTGCTTTCTTCTTCATTTCACTTTTTGGTTGATGGAGCTGGAAAACGATTTCGAAATACCTCTGCTTTCTTCGTAAAGCAAAGACACTGCTTTCTTCTTCATTTCACTTCTCGGTTGACGGGGCTGAAAAGATTTCGAAATACCTCTTCGTTCTTCGTATAGCAAAGACACTGCTTTCTTCTTCATTCCAGTTTTTGGTCGACGGGCTTGAAAACGATTTCGAAATACCTCTTCTTTCTTCGTAAAGCAAAGACACTGCTTTCTTCTTCATTTCACTTTTTGGTTGACGGGCGTGGAAATGATTTCGAATACACCTCCTTCCTTCCTTTGAGGCGCCAAGGCTCTCACTGGTATAAGAAGAGGCAGCACCGCATCGTTCCCTCCCCTCACTGTTCTCTTCAGAATCGTTCTTCACGCTTCACGAGATAGAAACCCAATTCCTGAATCATCATGGATACTTTCCAAACTCAGGATACTTTCCAAACTCAGGATACTTTCCAAACTGAGATTCCTCTCTGCGGCAACACCGATGCGACGCTGACCGTTGAGCTGTCAGTTGCGCAGCCACCCTCATCTGTCAGAGTCCCCGAGGACCCAAACGATGCTACCAAGTTCCAGAACCTCCCAGTTCATCCGTTGATGTGGGAGGGGCTGTACACGGTGTTGACCGACCCCCGTAAAACTGCGCGTGGAAGCGGGTCCGTTGATCGGGAGAAAAAGGACCTCCTCGACTCCTGCGACATTTTGAGGACATTCCCCCCTAAAGAGCGCTGGAAGCGACTCACGAGGATCAGAAACCTCATTTATGAGTCAATCGCTCAGTGGGACGAATACCAGAAGCGCGAGCACACAAACACAAACGAGGAACCCGGCCACAGAAGAATGAAGGCCGTGATCGGGTGAGTCTGCTGACGAGGTTTTACCCGGACCCAATGAATTGAGCAGGCCGCTGATGCGGCTAGACGCATTAACGAAGCTTCCTATTACCAAGAGAAGTTGTTAGAACCCGTAGACCGTTGGAGTCGCGACCACCTGCTGGCGGTGAGTTATATGGTCATGGCCGAGAGCGCCAGTCTTGCTTTGACTCAGCCGACGAGCGGCGGCATTCAATTTTGGCGGTACAAACCTGAGGACGGAGAGGGGCTTGAACACGTCGAGAGTAGTGGGCCTGCCTCCGCTGGAACCCAAGAGCCGGAGGATGACGATGAGTGGGGGAAGGACAAATTCGTCATAAATTATTGACGTGATCTAGCCTCTGTTTCCGGCTCCAGCTGTCTGTTGATAGTATTCCCCACTGTACTGTACATACATATTTTCACCCTTCCAACGCACACCGCGTTGCCCCTCCTATGTATATCTGACCCCATCCCGGGCATTGCCTTTCTCGAACAAATCACATGGATCTTCCGCCATGCTCATGCCGTACCTCACTTTGCTGGAAGAATCGAGCCCCACTGAAATCTTCAGGAACGCACGGAGCCCAACCGATGAGATTCGTCACTTTACAGTATACTTTACGCCTCCGACCCGCGGCGCCGGGATATTGTTCATTTGTTTGTCTCCGAGACTTCCAACATGACTCTTGACAGCGTCATGTCATCTTGAGATCAACCGAAAGTCTTGGCGTTGGTTGTTGACGCGCGTTTTGGAAGGCTGGAATGGCGATCCTGGGATGATGCATAAAATGGGCCAAGCTGGATGTACATAGAATGTCCGTCTCGTCACTCTACTCACCACAACCGTATTCACTCCGCCATGCCTAGACGACTCCAGGTACTTTGGGCTTTTGGGCTGTTGGTATGTCTCGATGCTGTCTTTGCAAGTTCAGAAGCGCCGTCTCGACTGCAGAGTCGGACCGATGCCATGTCCAATGGCGAGCGCTTCAGGCGAGGGCTGCCCCCCAAAGCTCCCCTCAGACGCTTCAACGCGAGTTCCACGAGAGGTGCGCCGTCTCTATCCATCTGGCGCTGGCGGATGCTGACCGTGGCCAGCCAACCTCGCCCGTCGGTCTGATGCCCCTACACAAGCGATCATACAGGCCACACCGCATCAGGCCGGCCGCAAAAGAGACAACACCCCGTTCACCACCACGTCCTACGTCTCCTTCGACCCAGACGAATACGAGACCTTCCTGGTGGGTGGCCTCATCACCCCTCCCTCCCTTTGGTCTTTCGCCGAGAAAGAGTCGCAGGATCGGCTGATGCATAGGTGCTGGATATTGACCAAGCCACCGTGTTCAACATCCCAGCAGGAAGCACAGGCACAGAACAGCACCTAGCCATGACGGTCGACTCCGAGACGCAGTACCTCTGCACGGGGCTCTGGGCCGCGAATGGCAAAGGCGACTATATGAGCGCTACAGAGACTGGCTCGTGGTGCGTCCCTCTCCATCTCCATCTCGCATTCGCCTACACGTCCCGGCTGACTGGCAGTTCGGTGTATTTCACAGCATGCGATACGACCCAAACTACTGAGTACGGCGAAGATCCCCAGGTGAACATCTGGAAGATCCCTACCGGTGTTCTGGGTTCGATCTCTCCAATCACGTTTTGGAGTAACGACGATACCAAGGCGTATCCCTCCTTCTGGGTCAATGACGACGATGAGAACACCAACATCCTCATTGGCGCCATGAAGTCGACGGACATTGTTTACAGCGAGAGCGCCGTCCAAGTCGACTTGTCCTTTATCAACGTCCCGACTTGAGACACACAGCGAGAGAAGGAGGACCGCGTTCTATTCTGGGCTACATGAATCGCATGCTGCTGCTGGCTACACTGGATTATGCTGCATCCACGTCCTCGCGCACAGCTCAATATGCCGAACCTCCATTGGCGTGGATGCACTGCTCGATTAGCATCGTGTCGAGAGGGGAACAGGAGCGACACTGACTTGCGCAGTGATGTAGGACGAGTCGGTGCTCGCAAGGAAGACACAAGGGGCGGCAATCTCGACGGGCTGTCCCGCACGGCCGATGGCAGTGGTAGGGCCAAATTTCTCAAGCGAGTCCTTGGTCATGGTGGCAGCGATGAGTGGAGTCCAGATAGGTCCAGGGCAGACAGCGTTGACGCGGACGCCCTTCTCCTTGACGATCTGATTCGACAGCGCGCGGGTGAATCCCACGATAGCCCCTTTGGTGGCGGTGTAGTCGAGCAATCCCGGGTGTCCAACGAAGGGGTTCTGATGTCAGCGCCTGATTGCATTCGTCCGACACCGGATACAAACGATCGAGGCATTGTTGATGATGGAGCTTCCCCAGGGCATCAATGGCAATAGTGCTCGGGTCACGTAAAAGAAAGCGTGGATGTTGACATCGAACACCTAATGATCAGCTTCTCTGTGCTGCACGGGCGTGAACAGCCTACATGGCGCCACTGTTCTGGCTGCAGATCCTGGATGTCGTCGACCTGCTGCTGGGTGGCGTGGTTGTTGAAGCTGCATGTCAGACCCAGGCGCAAATCTCAAGCAGGGCGACTCACAGAATATCCACCCTGCCGCCCGACCACTTCTTAATCTCGTCAATCATCTCATTGCACGCCTTCTCGTCGCGCAAGTCTTTGGCGTACAGCTCGACGTTGGTCTTGGGCGCCACCTTCTTGATGTACTCCTTCACGTCTTTCGCATCCCGGTCCTCGGCAGGGTGGTAGTGAATGAAGATGTCCGAGCAGCCTTCCAGCGCGCTAATGATCAGCAGCAGCTCCCATGCCCGAGGAACGGTCGAGGACGTACAAGAGAATGGCGGTGGCGCGCCCAATACCAGAGTCTCCTCCAGTGATGACTGCCTTCTTACCTTCCAGCTTGCCTGCCGCCTTGTACTTTTGCCCATCGGCCATGATATCGTCATATGGGGCAGGCTCAAGGGGGTGCTGGACACCAGGCTTGATGTCCTGCATCTGCTTGGCGATGGAAGGAGGGAGGTAGCCTGGGCGGTAGGGCTCGGGGACGCTGTCGGGAGGTGCCATTTTTGTGTGTGTTGCACTTGAAGACTTTCGAAGGGGTGTCTGCGAAGCTGAGTGTAGTGGTCAAAAAGGATACGGATGCACCACGAAGATTCTTGGCTTTATGATCATCGAACAGACGCTATGACGTCTACCGAGCCGAGGGGGACGTCACGTGACGTTGGCGATGGTGATGGCCCTGGCCCTGATTCCAGCAAATCTGTGTGTGGCAGTGTGGCACACAAACACGGAGCAACTTCTCCCGATTCCTCCGTAGTCAAAAAGAAGCAAGAAGCGAGACGTGGAGCAAAGCCATTCAGGCATTCATTCGCTTAGGCCAAGCAGCGGTACGGACAGCAAGCAGCGAAGATATGATGCTCTCTCTCTTTTTGACCCACACCTGTATGACAGACGGATCATGGTCGGGCCACGATGGCTGATATACGAACACGAGTGGACTCGCTAAGCGTCAACGACAGAACCAGCCCGCAGTCTCGATCACTCACATCAGACTTCATTTCTTTCCATATGTCGCTTGACCATTACCGCCGGTTGAAGACTGATAGGTACCCGAGGCATGACCCGACCCATGCGTCGATCCGGCAGCGGCGCTCGATTGCTGCGGTGCAAAGCCTTTCTGGACGTGCTTGGCAGGGGCGCTCGGCTGCGTCTTCGGTTGCGGCGGAGGCGTCTTTGCTCGTGGTGGTTGTTGGTTGTACGTTCCGCGATAGTAGGACATCTCGCTAGACTCGAGCAGAAGTAGCTCGGAGGCGGTGAGAGTGTGAAGGATGGTTAGGATGGCCGGTGGCGAGGATGTGATTCGATGGCTTTATCTCTTCCTGCCTGTATTGTGAGCGGGAAGGGAAGAAGCTCCGCGGGGCCTTGATGGGGCCTGGGTGGGGTCCAAGCTCCCGGCTTTGTCCGATGTCGAGTCAGAAGAGAAGGTAGGGGGGTCGTGATCAAAGGACTGGATGGTGATGTTGGCTCCACACAACTTGTCCTCTTGTCGGACCAAGACGGAGAGAATGTGATAAGAACCATCTTTTTCCGGCCGAGTCGATGGAAGAGAAGAGTCCATAACTTGCATTCGTCTACGCTATCCAGTATCTCAACCATCCCTGAGTCTATCCACCTCCAGTATCCTACCAAGTGTCGAGCAGGTGTCTATCATATCAGCATTTGTTACGGACATGCTCATGTTGGAAACTCACCACTTGCCGTGGGCTGCACCGTTGTTGGCGCCAGAGTTGCCCGACTGGCCACAGCCAGGATTGGTAGTGGCCGTCGAGTTGGCCCCGCCGCCAGATTGGGTGCTCGTGCCAGGGTTTCCGCTTCCACCGTTGGAACAGCTGTTCGGAGCCGCCCCGTTGTTCGAAGAGGAAGATTGGAAGGGGAATTGAAAGTGGCCGCCGGTCGAGTTCATCTTGGTGGCTGCTGCGGTGGTCCGGTGGTTGGTAGGCTGGTTTGAATAGGGTGAAGATGAGTGTGAGTTAGAGAAGAAGAGCAGCGAGGTGTCGAGTCTTGATATATAGTCAACGAGAAGAGAGAAAAGGCGGTGTCTAAGAATAGTGATCGGCATAGAAGATGGGCGCTGCACTGGACTGCCCATGCAGTGCAGTGTCATGCAGTGTCAGTCTCGGAGAAAGTCCATGTGTCGAGTAGATAAGCGAAGTGAAGGATGACGCCAAGAGCCTCGTCCTTACTGACATGAGGTTCGGTGACAGACCTAGCTGTCCCCGATCTCTTCAACCCTCTTCGCGTTGTCCAGCAACAGCGTCGCAGACGCCTCGTACGTCGGTAGGGGGAGTGGCCCCCCCCCCTCCTCCACCCTCGTGCGGCCTCTCCAGTCCGACCACCTGTACGGCAGCTTGAAGCAGCTGGACAGAGCTACTTCTTCGCTTTTCACCAGCCACGATGCCTGGAGCGCTCGCCGAAGGATGCACGCCCACGCTGCATACTCGTTTGCCTGGAAAACGTGTACAGCTCGGTGCTATATCTTCTCCCTCCTCGCCGAGACGCCGAGTCGTGTGACTGATGCAAGGATATAGACTACTCGGAAAGGGGCAGAACGGGTCGATAAATCGAACTGCCGCAGGGTAGATCGACTGTCCAGGAAACGAATAGATCGGACGATGATGATGCTGATGCTGCTTCGACGGATCATCGTGATGCAGATGGCGACGAGATTCGGGGACCGCCCAGAGCGTCATCAACATGCTGTCTTCTACCACCCTACTTTGGTCTTCGAGAACACCGATCGTTGACTCGCCAGTCGTAGACATCGTACGGGGCCGGGGGAGAACAACTCCAGGCATCGTGTTCGCCAACCCATGTCGAGCGAGCATTCTGCTGAGAAGCAGGATATCGAACGCAAGCAATGCATGGTGTATGCACTGTCGAATCATCTCTATCGCTCTATACGCGTCAGGACTGTCATCCACCTTCGCCGCCCATACTCCCCCTCTTCCTTTCGCCATTCAAGTTCACAAGAACCCGATACCGCCTGTCCGAATCAGCCCCAGCCAAATCCTCCGAAGAAGACCCACTCTACTTCTTGGCTTTGGGCGGGACGAACCCGCCGTACGCCATCGGCAGACCGCTCGGCTTCTGTTGCGCGTCCCACGACTTGACGCCGTCAACGACCAACTTGGAATGCTCCACCATCTGTGCGCTTGGCGGGGTCTGCCAGCTGGGGGTCGAGCCGCCGTTCTTGGAGTTGGGAGTGGCAGAGGCGGAGATTGCTGTACCAGTCGGAGGACCGGGTTGGCGGAAGGCATTGGTGGTTGTCGTCGTCGTTGGGCCATAGGCCCCGCGAGCTGGTTGTTGCGACATGCCGAGTACACTATGAGTCGACGAACGATACGTAAGACTCTATCAGACGGTATGCATCTAGATACGGTGGGAGACGACTCAGGGAGACTACAGTACAATAGATTCCACGTCGTTGACCATGTTCTGGAACTCTTAGGAGGGTGCTTCCTTGGCGGAAAACCCTGCTGATGGACCTACAGACATCATGTCCATCAGCACACATCTGAGCCGGACGATTCAGTAGCCCGAAAGGATATTCTCCGTGATGTTGGAGTACTGTGAACCTAGAAGCATCGCCATCAACAGCGCCTGTGCTGTCGCAAGTCTCGTCTCCTCCATTGCTGCCTCTCCACCCGGAACCGGTGACGAAGAACAAGGAGACATCTGATACTGATGCATCGAGCCGCTCAGAGCGGGAGGCATTCGTATCTACGATCTCCAGCCTCTGCGAGTGTTGTGGCCAGCGGCACCACTCCCACCTTGCGCCTGTCCAGTGCCAGCGCCAGCGGCATAGCCACCACGAGCAGCCTGTCCCGCTGCCCCAGATCCTGCTCCAGCTCCGCCTTGACCGGGACCTCCTTGCGGAACACCGTATCCCGTCAAACTCCCACCCTGCGTCAAATGGACGACCCGACGACTGTCGCTGTCCGACCTCGACACGGCCATCATCCCGGCAGGCGGCCACGGACCGGTATAGAATGGCGGCTGGCCAATCGGTGCGGACGACTGCTGTGTTGCGGCCGTGTACGGTATCGAGGTAGGTTGGGCCTGTCGAGGAGGGGGCACGGTCGAGGCTTGCCAATACGCATACGACTGTTGGTTCTGAGGCGGCATGGCTGCTTCTCGTGCGAGACCCGAGGTTGGCAGGGGCTGGGGATACCCGGCGGCTACAGCGGCGTTCTGCTGTGCTTGCGAGATGGCATTGCGCCAATTGACGAACGGGTCGTACCCCGTCGGCTGGCCCCCCGCAGTGGGCGCAGGGGCTTGAGGGATCTGAGGGGTGCTTGGCGCAGTTGGACGAGGCGGCTGGACTTGATATTGGCCAGAGATTGTATAGCCAGGCTGCGGATAGCCGTGTTGCCGCCAATTGCTAGGATTGTCGTTGACCATATCGCGTCGTCGACTCGAGTTGAGACCGATTCGGACTCGGCTTGGGTAGGTCGCTTGTGTGTCGTTGGATGGGTCGGTCGGTCGGTCGGTGAGAGCTGCGATCGAGTCGAAGGTAGGATCACCCGGGTACCGAGGTTCAACACGGAGGATTGAACACTGACCAACATGCTGCTGATGCTCCAAGGGGCAACGACCAGCGGCCGCGAGGTGGATCGCCAGTTTGCAGGCCGCAGTCGACGTGTAGGGGGACGGACGGGGTACAACACGCGGCAGGAAGAGGAAGAGGGGATCGGGCGACGCCGGGAGTCCAGTGGGCTGACGACGGCCATGCTGTCTGTCGAGTCGGCCTCGTGTATGCTCTTCTTGGCTTATTTGTAGCTGTTTCCTCTGGCTTTTGGAGATAAGCGAGAGGTGTGAGGTTGTGGGCGGTCCTGAACCGATCAGCGAAACTGAGACGAGGAACACTCGTAAGATCGTCCCCCTGCCTCGACTGCCGGTGCACATACCTTTGCAATACGTCCTCCGGTACGACTACGGCTCACTTGACCATCCGTGTGGCTCAGACAACCGTAAAGCTACCTTTTGCTCGAGTCGGACAGGCTGACGCCGAGTACGCTCGAGATCGATCGGGACGCAGGACGGGCTGGCGAGGACAGATTATGGGCGAGAGTGGATCGGCGAGTGGGATGCGTACATGTCCACGACGCCGCCGTCGAGAGTCATTTTACAGGTACAAGAGGGCGTTGCTGCCTGTGTCTGTGTGTCGTACGTCAGTTGTGATCCACACGGCGAGAGACGACATTGTCGGTGAGTGAAGAGACACATCAAGATGGATGGACGGTTCATGGTCCGAGTGAAGGGAGCTTGGATCGGGGCAGACGGGGTCCTTTGACTCGTGGCGAGAAGCAACGAGTACATGAGTAAATGTCAATAATGCTTCGAAACGTGCAGAAGCTTGGCGAAGGTCGCCAAAGAACTCAAGAAGTGCACGCCCGGCTGCATCATCCTTGGGGGGCATACACGCTCATCTCGAGTCCGCGAGAGAAAGGCAACGTCTGGTTGAGATACGGGCTCCCTTCTGCTCTGATGTATCCGAAAAGGTCTTTGTAGCCCGAGGCAGCGCCCGCCGTACAGTCTGTGAGGAGTATCGCTCCGGGTCGGAAGTGAGACTCGATGAGCTTGAGCGTGGGGAGCGCCATGGGCGTCCATACTGCCTGTCAGCGCGGCGACCAGTACCTACAGAGAGTAGTGAGTGAGGACTCACTGTCCAAGAGAAGGAGATCGATGGTAGGGATATCGGTTTTGAGCGTCTCGCGCAGATCACCCTCCCTCAAATCGATATAGTCGACCACATCCTCGCCTGCTTCTGCCCAGTACTCCTTGGCTTTCTGGATCTTCTTGGCCTCGTTCTCCGTGGCGATGACCTTGCCCTTGGCTCCATTGTGCTTGAGAGCAAGGGCGAGGTAGATGGTGCTCACGCCGTAGCTCGTCCCGGCCTACGTGCCCATCAGCATCTCCTCGCCAGTACAGAGGTGAGAGGTAAATCCAACCTCGACGACATTCTGGGCGTTGACAGCGCGTAGCAATTGGTACGTGAACAAGCACTTATCCTCGTCGAGCGCGATAAACTTGTCTTCCATGTACGCGTCAAAGCCGACCGCCTTGATCTCTGCAACGTCGACTTTGGCCTCTTGGTCGGCCGACTCTTTGTGCAGCCTCGCAAGGAGGTCGAGAACGTGCTGCGGAGCCCGTAAGGGTGATGGCGAGATGGACATCTTCCTTCTTCCTGTTTCTGTCCCTCGGCGTGGATCAGTACCTCGAGGTGACAGACCAGAGGTGATACATGCATAAAGACAAACGGCAAATGCATCCGAGCAGCACATGTCGTCGGCCGACATGTGAGAGTCATCGCCGTGCGAAGCGCGGAGAGTGCCTGAAATTCATTTCCCCTAAAATGGTGGCGTCTCTCTCGTCTGCTCTGGTTATCAGATTACTGTAAAAGAGAGGTTGGGAAGATGACCCCGTCTCTCGGCTCCCCTTCCCTGTTGAATGTCTGATGGAATGGGGACGAGCGGAACCGGTAAGCCGGCCGAAGGCCTTCTTTCCGTCTTTCTGGACGGCGCCAAGCCTCCTCTTCTTTCTGAAATAGCTCGGCTGAGTGAGCAGGCAATAAAAAGAAGTGGACGAGGAAAACTTGGACCGACTCACCCACCCATCTTCTTCGAATCGTATCCAATCATTTGGGATCATGTCGCTTAGCGATACCGAGATGGCTCGGGCGCTCAACGAGCAGCCGGGCCCGGACGATCACCTCGCCCACGATGATCACAAGAGACCTTACCTTACCCCTGCCGAGGAGACAGAGGAGCCGGGATGGGTCATCCCCATTCCGAGATGGCAGAAGATCACCCTGTGGATTGGGCAAGTCGTCTCTTGTCTCTGTCTCTGAGATTTATGGCTGACGACTAAGAGTCTTCCTCACGGCATACGTGAATGGTCTCGACAACTTCACCATGTCCGTCTACCTGAACCAAGCTGCGGCCAAGTTCGGAGCAACGGTGCAGTACACGACGCTTGCAACCGTGCAGAGCATGATCCTGGCCGTGGGCAAGCCATTCTATGCCAAGCTCTCCGACGTCTTCGGTCGTCCGGCATGTCAGTCCTCCTTTTCTACGCAGTAACTCGAGAGCTCACGAATCAGGCTGGATCATATCCGTGACCAGTTTCGTCATTGGACTCATCATCATCGCCTGTGCCAACGGCATCAATACCCTGGCAGCCGGCTGCGTCTTCTTCGCACTTGGCAACTGCGGGGTCTCGTTCGCCGAGAACCTCATCCTTGCCGATCTCGTCACTCCGCGCTGGAGAGGCTTCGTGTCCAACCTCATGACCTACCACTTCATCATCAACTTTGGCGTGTCGGGCAAGATCACCGGTGCGCTGATCCCGGACCACTGGCGTTGGGGTGTGGGCATGTTCTGCATCTTTTACCCGATCGTCACTGCGCCCATCATCTACGTGCTCGTCATCCAGCAGCGCCAGCTCGCACGGCACCTCGGGCGGTCGAATCGTCCGTATCCCGGGCTCACTCTCCGACAGGCTGCCTGGGCATTCTTGATCGACTTTGACATCATCGGGCTGCTGTGCATGGCAGGAGGGTTCTGCCTCTTGCTTCTACCGCTCACAATTGCCGACCGGGCGCCGCACGGATGGTCGACAGGCTACATCATCGCCATGTTCGTCCTTGGCGGTCTCCTGCTCATCGCATGGCCATTCGTCGAGATGCGTGTCCCTCGCCCGCTCGTGCGTTTCAAGTACCTCTTCACCAACATAGACGTCATCACCGCCGCTGCGGTCTACTTCCTCGACCAGTTCTCCTACGGCATGACCCTCAGTTCGCAATACCAATGGTGCCAGATCGTCTTTGGATACACCGTGTCCGGCGCGACATACTTCACCTACACCCAATCCCTCACGCTCGTCATCTTCGGCTGTATCGCCGGCGGCATAGCGATCTACACGCGCAGGTACAAGTGGATGATCGTCTTTGGCGCCGGCTTCCGCCTCATGGGTGTCGGACTCATGATCCGGTACCGCGAGGCCGACTCGTCTACTTTCCAAGTGGTCATCCCGCAGGTCATACAGGGTATCGGTGGTGGATTCATGACTGCCAACTTGTTCGTGGCGGCGCAAGCTGCTGTCCCGCACGTCGACACGGCTGGCGTCACAGGCTTCATGTACCTCACGCTTTCACTCGGCTCGTCCATCGGTTCGGCCGTCACCGGGGCCGTGCAGCAGGGTCTCCTGGGGTTGTTGCACAAAGGTATCGACCCAATCGCGGGCGACACAACTACAGCACTCACCATCTACGAGTACGGCTCCACCATCATGGCCAAGTTCCCACTCGGCACCCCTATTCGGACCGCCACCATCGGCGCATGGAACGAAGTCATGCACCGCCTCCTCGTCGGTTCCATCATCCTTGCCGCCCTCAACTTTGTCGTGTCGTTTGCCGTCCCGGACAGGCGGCTCGCCGAGAACTCGCAGAACAATGTCAAACAGGAGCCTACTGTGCCGCTTCCTCCTCTGTCACTGGCTCGCGAGCTGGACGAGGATTAGGCTCATGGGTCACCCACAACGCGTCATAAGATACCTCTAGCAGGGTCTTGGACCCATTTAGATTATTAGATACCTCCTCCCATATTTGATGTGCTGCTGGTCGGGAATACGAAAGGGCCGATAATGATGACAAAACGACTCTTCAAGCTGATCGCCCAGATCCATACTGAGTGATAGAGTAGAAAGAGACTAAATCTG
Source organism: Tremella yokohamensis (assembly GCA_024343385.1). Lineage (NCBI taxonomy): Eukaryota > Fungi > Basidiomycota > Tremellomycetes > Tremellales > Tremellaceae > Tremella > Tremella yokohamensis. The sequence goes on along the minus strand of BRDC01000032.1, from coordinate 1,392,023 downwards.
AAATACTTCCCAACGAAGCGGCCCCCTACCCCTGTAACGTACGCTATCATCCTCACATGCGCGACACCCTCACGACCACTGAAGCTCATTGACTGTACACCGCCCAATCATTGGTGTTGCACTGCTCCGTCCTGCCATTCCCCTTCGCACCCGCCTCGCACTCATACCCATACCCAGCATAAGCCACAGCGAAAGTAGCGGCCGATTTGCCCGCGGGGAACGTGGAGCATATGCTCGTCGAGATGACGCGGTCTAGTTCTCACCGAAGTCTGCGAGGTGATACATGCACAGACCACGCTTTCTTCACTGCTGCAAGCGGCGAGGCCGCGCCTGTGACGGGGTGAAGTCGATCCACGCTATCATGTTGACGATGCACAGAGCAGAGGTTGGGGAAGCAGTTTGCCGTCTGTTGTCTTGCATTCATATAGATATAGTGGCCCGTTCAAGCATATTCTCGCTTTGATTTTTCACACCTGGACTTGAAGCGAGCCGTGACGAGTCGAGAGCACATGGCGCTGTCAAGACTAAGTTGTGGAAGATCTACTGGCTCAAGCTTTGATTGTTCTGGAATAGCCCAAGCGCTTATATGCAGTACGTACACTCGCAGACACCAGCTAGCAAGACATGTATCGATGGTCTTCTGCGGACCTCGGATGGTTAGTTTTTCCATGTCCGACAGACGAGCAATGTCGCCCGTGCGTGCCTCGACGCCGCTTTCAAATACATGTCGGAGAAGGTTCCCCCGGAGCTGTCTGCCGAACTGCCGGTGCCCCGGCATGGCTTCCAGGCCTTGTTCGATCTCAATGGGTCTTCATACCTGAGCTTGCGAGCTCGACGCCAGCGAGCACAACATCGATCAGTCTTTGCGGGTGCTGTTTGACCCCGTGGAGTCGACGCGTGACCGTCAATACAGGGTGAAAACATGTAGCTAGCGATGATAGAGGGGCTCAGCAGACTCAAGCCTGGAAGACCACCGACGCATGGGCACACCATCTGCAGCGCCAAAGAATCCAATACATGTTCATTGTCCGTGCTCATTGTCCATGAAAGAGTATCCGCGAAACCGACGATACTGTACCAGTCCTCTGCCGAAAGGGAAGTGGCGTGACAGTGCAGAGCGCAGGGGACTTAGAGAACCGCGTAAAAAGCCCAGTTGGTGTCCGAGCACGTCTCAGAGGACCCGGCACCCCCAGCACTCACTTCGCAGGCATAAGTGCCAGCGCCAGTATAAGCCAGAGTGAACTCGTAGCCGCCCGCAAGAGAGGTGTCGGCCGCGCACTGGCTGACGGCGCTCGCGTCGCTGGCTGCCGTAATAGATATGAGAGTACCAGTGGCTGAGTGTGATCAGCGAAAGGAATAGGGAGAAGGAAGAGGTGTAGGGAGACGTACTGTGGTCGCCGTAGCACGCGACGTATGAGAACCCGTAGGTCCCGTCGCTGGATGGCGGTGGGCTGTTCGACAGACGAGCTTTGGGTGCGCCTGCTGTTCAGCTCTTCCTAAACAGGATACACTGATAAGGGACTCGCTGTGCACGCGTTCGGGGTCGTATAGTCTCGTAGGGGTGAGAGGGGCCAGACCTCTATATCACCGTCAGGAAGCGGTCTTCGTTAGGGAAAGAAAGCCCACCGTGCCATCCGTCGTGCGTTGCTCTCGATCCTTCGAGCGTCAATCCTGGTCTGCAGTTTCCATTGCGACTAGAGCTCACCTGAGTTTCCTCTCGACGACATCATGCGCTGGCCAGTTCTTCTCCACCAAAGTTTGAGTGCTGCCGATTGGAGATGCTTTGCCTGCAATGGCGCAAAGGGCCGCGACGATGCCAAACAGGTGGATGCTGGAGCCGATCATCTTGCGGGACAAGGTGTGGAATCAAGTGTCAGCAAAGGAATGAGATGAGGTGGTGGAAGCTGTTGTTTTCTGTCTCTGTCTGTTGACAACGCTCTTATGTATGCATTGTATCAGCCACCGCATCTCAACGTGTTGACACAAACACTGCAAGCTGTACGCATCCCCTGTGGAGCGAAGCAAATAGCCTCTTGAACGACCCGCGAGTACGACTTGCCTATACCTCAAGGCTCGGAGTTGTCCACGGTGCGTCATAGGACAGAGAGAGAACAGAAGCATACTTCCGCCACCAACGCATCAACGTTCGGCCAGACATACATGCGTCTTGCCGTCCAGTGAGGGACTGATAGCCGGCCAGACCGAGCGGAATATTCTTTGCGAATTCCAGCACGATGCCAAGAGATGTAAATGCCCTACGCACGGGACATGTCGCTCAACTCAAAGATCAGCAGACGATCGTGTCCGATGATCATTCCTTTCCGATAGTACCATATACACTCAGCCTGAAATTCTTGTTGATGGGCGTTCACACGCATGCTGCTATACATGTACACCACGCCATGTCATACAACGAGTTGAAAGTGGAAATCCATTCATTGTCCTCACAAGCTCTATAGCCAGAGCAAACACGCCAGAGCGTCCGTGATTTACAAAACAGTACCTATACCATGAAACGCCCCGCCCCCTTTCCCCTCTGTGTGACCGAGCCCTTTCAACGTACATGTGCTTCGCTCAAGCCGAGTAGTACGCCCACTCCGCTCCATCGCAGTCCTCCTTGGTCCCTTCGTGGGTGACAGCAATGACACAATGATACAAGCTGCCCGCAATGTGGCGCACTGCAAAGTCGGGCGTCACATCCGCTTCCGCCCACTCTGAACACTTGTCCACTGCCTCCTGATGAGCCGTAGCCGTGATCCGAGAATACGGGGCATCGTCATCTGAGCGTGATCAGCTAAAGCCCAGGAAGGCGAAGCAAGAAGCAAGACTTACCGTTGGCTGTTGCGCAGCTGTCCAGCCCATAGCTCCATTGTGCCATACTGTCTTTTCGTCCAATAGAGGCCCTCGCTTGCGGTGCGCCTAGAAAGTAAGCTACTTTCTTCGCACCGTGAGGCAATGTACTGACTGTGAGCACGGGAAGGGTCGTACAACCTTGCCGGCTTGAGGGGCCCGAGACCTCTGAAGATACATCAGCAGAGTCCTCGGGTCTGTACGTATGAGCTTGACTCACCGTCTCAGTCTTTCGCCGTTGTCGAGCTGACTAATCACAGTCAGCTTGGGATTCTCGACCCGATGAGAGGGGGACACTACTGACCGTTTAGGCGCAAAGGTGGAAGAATCTCCAGCCGGCCAGACTCCCCGACCAGCCAGTTTCCGTTCGGGCAGAGGAGACCCGTTGGCCAGCAGGGCCGCCAGCAAGAGACCGAGGACGATGTGTATCTGTGTTGCCAACATATCGAAGAACGAAGTAGCGACGTTAGTGCCTCCGGCGTCCCATCTGCTTTATATGCCGTCAGACTGGTGAATGACGCCTGTGTTTACATCATGTTAAGATTCATCATGGCGCCAATGCGCGCTCGCATGGCGCATGTGCACACGCCTCTGAAGGAGTCTCACGAGCGTGTAGAAGATTGTAGGACCAGGTATGTCGACTAGGCTGAGGCACGACAGACATGCGGCTCGGAGCCACTGTTCAAGAACACCACACTTGCCTGCGCCTGACCGTCTATTGGGGAATATCATACGGCCTTTAAGAGTGGACAGTGCTGAGCCGAACTTGAAGCCGAAGCCTCGACTATCCAAATACTGTTCTCCACGGCGGCCGGCTGCACTTGCAGCGGGAAGCAAGTCAACAAGTCTAGCAGGCTTAATGCAACCTTGTTAAACAAGACACGCAAGGCGGCCCGACTGCGGACGGATCGGTGCACGGAGCATATCATCTCGACACAATGCCTACTGGACAATCACTACGCCTTTACCGTCCCCCTTCGAGGTCGAGGCTAGTTCGGTCTGAACCATCCCCAGCCATATGGCATCACACCGACGACCTGCCCACCTCCAACCGGCACGTCCACACCGCCACTTCCGCCTATCGCTGCCATCGACTCCATGCGAGAGAGTTCGTGCGCCATATTCATCTGCATGATGCGCTCCTCCATCTGCCCTTTCACCCAAGCGTCGTGCATCTTGCTCATCTCGGCGGGGGCGAAGGCTTGGTACGGCGCAGCAGAAGGCTGCACAGAGTTTGGGAATGTAGGTCCCGGGAAGGGAGCTTGGTCCGGCATGAGAGCCGCGAGCATCTCGCACAGGCGAGCCTCGGTGAGTGCGTGCGCCTGATCGGTGTGATTGGTGTGAGCGGTCTCGGCGGTCTGGGGGCTCTGGGTGGTCTGGCTAGCCGGGACGTGCTGGCCAGTAGGGACGTACAAGCCAACAGTCGCCGGATAAGGGTACGTCGCCAATGACCCAGGTGCAGCTTGACTCTCGATTGGGGGGAGGGGCCGAGGGGCACAAAGAGCAGCAGGAAGTGCGATGGGCATATGGGTGTACGGGTCGATCTGGTACATCGTGTCGCCGACGATGATGCCAGAGTCGAGCATCTCGCGCATACGCCAAGGCTCTTCGGGTAGTGAGGACATGCTGCGGCTGACTGGCTGGTGACGAGCGGCCTGATTGCCGATCGCCAGTTGCAACAATGATAGAATACAGTTGTGAGAGGATGTGAGGATCAGAGAGGTGCATGCTTCTTCCATCACCTCATCATCGGTCTTCTCAGGTTCTCACGCTTAGACGGTACCATCAGTGAGTGAGTGATGAGAGGTGAAGATTGGCATGATGGGCATCACCATCACGACAGCCCCTGAGATCACAGAGTTGGAAGACTTGCATGGCAGCTATGAACAACAATACAGTCGTGAACGCAGTCCGTCCTCTTGCGTCTCAGTCTAGACCCAATGCCCCAGACAGAGGCAAATATACTGACCGCCTACTTTCCCTTTTGCCCGGTCCCGCTCTGCCCCCGTCCTTGACCTTGCCCTTGACCTTGAACCTGAGCCTGGGGTCTCGCCTTGGCACAAGCATCCGCCATGGCTCTGAGAAAGTGCGCAGGAGGCAAAGGGAGATCTTCAGGTCGAGGTGAGCACTGGAAGGCCGGCATGGCGTAGGATCGATCCGCATTGCCATCCGTCGAGCCGGCTTGACTCTGCATCGGCTGTTGCGACATGTTCACACTGCCGAGATATGCTGTCTATGCAGCTGTGCGTGGTGGTACTACTGCAGGAAGCCGTTCTCAGAAGCGATGACGAAGAAGAGTAAGGGCGAGCCCCAGGAAGCCAGTCCACGTCGATCCACTTACACAGCCTCATGTACTGCACATCCTCACTCACACGCTGGCCTCGTGTCGTGCTCCTTCCAAGGACCTCTAGCCAATGGCTGGCGCGGACCTAGACGTCTGCTCAACCGGTGATCGGCGAGCCGCGGCCGTTGTACCAGTGTCAAGACCGGTCGACTGGAGAATTATGGCGAGCGTCGTCAGTCGCCTCCCCGATGTCAACCAGGCAGTGTATGCCAGAAGTCCATTTGCGGATCTCTGTGGAGAGGGACACAGAACACGCAGCGCGGCGTCGCCACTCGATCCATATAAGACCCACGACGCTGGTACTGTTGCCTGTTCTATTCGCCTCGTCGACAGTAATTACAGTCTGAGCAGCGTCACTTCGACCTTGGACTCGCGGCTTATTGACCACACCATGTTTGCTCTTACTCACCCTGGCGTAGACAGCCGCAACCGTACACATGTCCGTGAAGGCTTCCCCTTCGGTGACTCCGCCGCTGCTTCTCCTGCTTCCTCTGGTCTCCGCTCCGCCCTGCTGCGGCCACCAGCACGCCCATCGCTCTCGCTCATGGTCAACACCGGCTCGGAAATCTCAGACGCCCCACTGTCCACTCTACACCCATTGACACTCGCCTCCCTCTCTCTACCCGCCCCACAAATCGCCGACACCGACACCAATACCACTACCAATGCCAATCTGGCACTCGATCCACCGCTCACCGCCAGACAGATCCTTACGTCCCCAACACACCCCGACTGGCCGCTTTTCGTCACTCTCCCTCTGCCCAGCTGGACACTCCAGCCTCGGCACTCCGTCTTGGACCTCGCAGCCTTCTTGCAAGGTCCCGTGCTGCCAGCTGCCCATCCGTGGAACCTCCCCGGTATGGTCGAGCGGTACTTTGATGCTCTGGACACTGGGGACCTTGAACCTGACGCTGCGGTGTCGGTACCGGCCGAGGCGATGTTGCCTTTTACGGCGTGCGACGTGACTCGGCAACTCTTACCTCGTCTCAGGCCGTCCACTCCGGCCATCGTCCCACCTGTACTGGAAGCGACCAGGCTGGCGGACCGTCTGGAGACTCTGCGCTGGGTGTACGGCGACGTCTCCCTAGGTCTGGGCGAATGGGCCACGGTGGAGAGGTTCCTCCCGACTCTGGCCGAGTACGTCAAGGAGCGCGCCAAAGCTCTTGAGTTTGTACGCCTCGTAGAGGTATTGGAGGAGGGCGAGGCATATTTGGCTCACATGAAGGGTCAGCCGGTCGAGCGAGACAGGGCACAGGATCAGAACATGCACAGACGACCGGATGTGCTGAAAAGGGTTCGTTGGACGTCGTCGGTGCGCTCGACATGACGAACACATGCTTGATATGCAATGCCGTTGACTTGCATACTTCCCACGTTGCAGGTTACGACGTCAACGACACCCTGGTTTGCCAGAGTTTCGGGGTGACTACTCCTGACGTTAGTGACTTTAGTCTCGACGATGATCATCTGGTTCCTACCACGGAGATCAGCATGCGACTCTCCGCTCCGTGCCGCATCTCATGTCATCTCCGCCATGGCCATGCAGAAGCTGCCGTCAACACCATCGTCGTATGTTGACGACCAACGCCGAGCGAGGTCTGCTTGGTTCTCACGTCATGCGGCTCCCTCGGCGGGGGCGGGCGGCTGCGGTTGGAGGTGGCGTCGTCGCTTCGCTCAGAGGCATGTTGACTCTGCATCCGTTCTCTATACTTTCCTGGCTGGCTGCTCGCGATCGTCGGCTGGGACCCTTGACCACGGGTCCATTTCGCGGGTGACGATGATCGAGCAAGGGTGGCTTCTGACCCTCGGGCTAAGCATGTTGCACCCTCTTCTTCTTTCTGCTCTTCTGCTCGCTTCGTGACCCTTCTTGGTGGTTTGCTCCGGTTTCTCACGAGCGTAGGGTTAGGCAGTAGGCGGCATTGACACGAGCGGCTGTCCTTGTGAGATCAAATGCTCTGCTCTGAGTGGTACGGAGCTTTGTCGGCATCGGAAGAATAAGACTCACCAATGGTCATGCCCGTCTTCTCTCTCCTCTCTCCTCCTCCCCCTCCTGCCCCTCGGTAGCCCAAGGGGTAGGGGAGACCAGGGGAGACGGCCATCCTACCCTACTTACCCGTGTTCCTCGCTGGGGGTCGCATTGACTTCTGCTGCTCCTGCTCCGAAGGGCATGCCGAGATCCTGGTTGGTTGGTTGCTGTCCTCGGTGCATGGTTGGCTGCTGCTTAGCAGGAGCAGGGGGTCAGTCACGGGTCAGCGAGATAAGCCCAAATTACCGGCATTCCCTACCACCTTCCGAGCATTAGACCAGCGAGCTGCAGCAGCAGCAAGAGGCAGCAGGCGGAGGCAGCAGCAGGTCAGAGGCATTAGAAGAGAAGGCCCGATAAACCCGCTTGAACAGTGCCGCTCAACCTCCCCCGGCCGTCGGGAGGAGTTCTCTCCCTCTCACCCTCTGCCCTCTCTCGTGCCGCCGCAGCAATTATCTGTTGGCTAACTGGTTAGCGTGCATACACACCCACCCGTTCGACCAGTGGGGCTCACACACAAGCATCCAAGCATCGAAGAGAGAGATATACATCTTCGACGTTGTTCAACTGTATCAACTGAACGACGACGACGAGACGAGTCGATAGCTCGGGCTCGGGCCTCCCTTTCCCCACTGCCCGCGCCCCCTTTTTCGCCACCACTCGAGACGTTCACATCACCAACATCCATCTTTCAACATTCATTCATCCAATCCATCCATCCATCCATCCATCCATCTCTGGTAGCCCATCTCGGACCGACACTCTCCGCACCCGCTCCCACGTCTCCCGACTGTCATCACGATGGCGTCGACATCTGACCCGGTGAGTATTTCAGCAACTGTCATCCAACCTCGCGATCCGTGGGATGTGATAAGGGAGAAGGGAACATCCCGGGTTGCTTGCGGTCGCGTGAGGAGGCGTGTCGCCATCCCATCCCACGCCGACCGTATCCCTCATCACGCCAGTCCAGCCACGGGACACGCTCGCACGCACGGCATCGTCCGTGCTCCCATGCATCCGGCGCGCCGTCACGCGTCGAGGGAGCCACCGAAGGGGACGACGAGCTGACAAATACAGAGACCCGTCAATGTCCCCCCACACCCACCAGAGCCATCCACATCTTCCGCCTCTCTCGCTGCGTCCCACAACACGTCCGTGCTCACTGAAGACGAGGAGGATCTAGAGGATTACAGGCCGGGAGGGTACCATCCGGTCAACATCGGCGACGAGTTCAGCAATGGTCGATATGTCATCGTGCGCAAGCTGGGATGGGGCCATTTCTCCACTGTATGGCTCGCACGCGATAACTCGTGAGTCTCTCCCACCCATCCATCCTCCTGCGTCCCTCCCCCAGAATCGATGCCTCCGTCAGAGGCCCAGACGAGCAAGCAGCCTAGTATTTGGCCTGAAGTCCGATTCTACCAGCCCTCACTGCAATTGTAGCATCCCATCCCCTCAAAGCCACAGCGCCACGGCTTGCTCGGCACTGACATCAGAACCAAACGTCACGTAGCCCTCAAAGTGGTCAAATCCGACGGGCACTATACCGAGACTGCGCTCGACGAAATCCAGCTCCTCTCCAGGGTTGTCAACTCGTCTCCGACCCACCCGGGGAGATGTCACGTCGTCGGTCTCGTCGACAACTTTCGGCATCAGGGTCCCAACGGCTCCCACGTATGTATGGTGTTCGAGGTGCTCGGCGAGAACCTGCTTGGCTTGATCAAGCGGTATCAACATCGAGGCGTCCCTCAACATATTGTCAAGCAGATCGCCAAGCAGGTGCTGATGGGTCTCGACTACCTGCACACCGAGTGCCGCGTTATCCACACCGATCTCAAACCGGAAAACGTGCTCATCGTGATCGAGGACGTCGAAAGCGTCGTTGCGGCCGAATTGGCCACTTGTCCTGCGGCTGTCCCGACGAAGCTCGTAGGCGTACCCCCTTCCCAAGGGAGATTAGGAAATCAGACGCCGAGAAAGGAGAGCATGTTTATCGTCGGCAGTCAGCCTCTCCCCAGTCCGAGCTCGAGTTACTCGAGCAGTCCCATGCTGGACAAATACGGCTTTGGAATGAGCCGGATCTCTGGCGCCGCCAACTTGCCCAAACCTGGCACCTCGACACCAGGCGCTGGACCGTCAACCGTCAAGCGGGCGTCGACCGCCGAGGCACTCGGTGATGGATTGGACAACGTCAATCTGGGCTCGGAGGCGGATCGACTGATGTGGGAGAAGCAGAAGGCAGCGCCGAAACCTCAACAGGGCCCGTCTTTGCTCTCGCAGCAAATGTCACATCATCCCGATACGGCGTCGCCGGCACAACAGCCTTCTCCGTCTCTGCATCCCGCACCGGATCCTCCCGGTCCGTCTACGTCCAGCTCTGTTACCCCTGCTCCGACCATCATCAACACACCCGCCACCACTCCCGAAGGCCGACCGGACGAACTCAAGATCTCCACTTCTGTCAAGTCGACCGACTCTTCTTCTCCCCCGTCGCACGACGCCGAGTTTGGAAAATCCATTTCGACCGAGCCGACTTCCTCCCCTTCGTCCACAAAGTACAACAATCTGCAGGACCAAGAAGCGCACCACAACCCCCACCCTTATACCGAAGAGGGGCATCCGACTGGTGCAGGCGCAGGCGATGAGTACCCCATCGCACCCGTCGCTGGCGATCCCAATTCGCTCCCACCGCCTTTCCCCTACGACCCTGTCAGCCTCGAGCGGATCACGGTCAAGATTGCCGATTTGGGCAATGCCTGTTGGGTGGATCACCACTTTACGAACGATATCCAGACGAGGCAGTACCGGTGTCCGGAGATCATCCTCGGTACAAGGTGGAATCAGAGCGTGGATATCTGGAGCGCAGCGTGTTTGGTGCGTCGGAGCTCTGGCAGAAATCACGATTGGTGGCTGATGTTCGCAGTTCTTCGAGCTGCTCACTGGCGATTATCTGTTCGACCCCCAACCAGGAGTCAAATATGATAAGGACGACGATCATGCGGCGCAGATCATGGAGCTGCTCGGGGAGATGCCGCGCGCACTTGCTTTGTCGGGCAAGTACTCGCACGAGATCTTCAATCGCAGGGGTGGGTCTTGTCTCTTCCCCGCACGCCGCCGGCAACGAGCAATGGAAGCATACGAGCATGACGAGCTGACGTTCTAGGCGAGTTGCGTCACATCAATCGCCTCCGCTTCTGGCCGCTCATCTCGGTTCTCAAGGAGAAATACCTCATGGAATCCGAAGAAGCCGAGCTCCTCTCCTCATTCCTCCTCCCGATGCTGCACTACTATCCCGATTCACGTGCGACCGCCGCAGAGCTCGTCAAGCATCCGTGGTTGGACGGTGTAGTCGTGCAGGGGGATATCGAGATGATGGAGCGTGAACACCGGGAGAGGATGGCCGCAGCGTCCGATGCGGCAGGGGAGAATGGCGTGGGTGCCAAGGCCGCAGATCGGGATAGGACCCCTGTGGGAATTGACGAGGTTGCCCGCCTCGGACCGCCCGTCAAAGGGATGGTGGGCATGGGGCGGATCTAGGCGACGCCGATCATGCCGCGAATACCCTCGTCGACTGGCGAATCACTCATACGCTTCGCCACCAATTTCTGGCCAGCCGGGCCGACTCGAATCGCTATCATAATAGACCATCTTTATTTTTCTCTCTGCCTGGCGGCGTCCGAGCACGCCAGTCCAGCCTCGGACTACGAACGACCAGTCGTCCCCTTTAGTCAAGTAATGATCAGCCTTCGTTTTCCTCTTGCTACAGTATTTTCCTTACCTTAGACATGGGCCCTCTCATCATCTGCATTTCCCCCCAACCTACATTATACCCACCCAACCCATCTTGGGACGAGCTGCTTCTGGTAGTTTGGTAGTCTGGTAGTTGTACTGTCATGCATTCGCACCTGACAGTCTCCTGTCATCTGTTGCAGAACTAGTCATCCTCAATGTCCATCGTACTGCCTTCGTCCCATTCTCCACCATGCGCCTCTTCCACCTCGCCCTCCGCCGCTCGGCGGGTACGTCGATCAATAGGGGTGCTCATTCCTACCGGTACGCCCAATCTGTCCATCCCGAGTCCTGTTCCCATCTCTGCCTGACCATGGCTATGAGCAGGTCCGCCAGTTTGGATAGGTCGGGTGGGATGCGGCGTGAACGCCGCATTACCCTTATGGACAACAAACGGGTCCAACTCGTCATCAGCAACGCTCGGCGGCAAACCCGGTATAGAATTCGGCGGCAGCCTTTCGGTCTGTTCGCCCAGCGCCATCTCCAGCAAGACAGTAGCCATGGGATCTTGAGCGCCGAGGGACAGAGCGCGATGGTACGTCTCTACGGCTGTACGTATGTCGCCTTGCAGGTGGTGGATCATCGCGAGTGACGAGAGGGCCGTAGGGGAAGTAGGATCCAGTGCGAGTGAGCGGGTGTAGGAGGAAGCGGCGAGATCGTATTTCCTACGATTTCAACACTGCCCCTGAGGAACTGAGATGAAGAACCCACCCCATGCACCTGTACGCGTGGCCGAGGTTGCAGTGCGTAGCTGCCCATGTGGACGCTACGCCCTGCATATCTCGGGCCGTCTGGATCGCGCGGGACAAGTATTCTACCGCCGCCGAGTAGCTGCGATCAGCGTCACTCGAAAAACCATGCTGGGGGAGCGCACTCTTCCCTGTTGTAGGCCACCACACCTAGCTCGTTCAACAACAACGGGTCCGATTTGTCGATAGCCTCCGCAGCACGGAAGTACTCCTCAGCCAAGGTGGACGAGGCGAGCTGCAGGTGCTCGATTCCGATAAACAGCAATGGCAGGTGCGATCTGCCTGTCAGCCAATTTTGCTGGCCGCATGAATCGAGCGGCGCACCCCTGGAACAACCTCGCGCAGGTCGAGTACGCAGTGATGGCATGATCGTGCTCTCCTTCATATGCGAACGAGTGGGCAAATGCAATCCACGCCGGGGCGAACCGCGAGTCGATCAGGTTGGCTTTGCTAAAGTATCGCCGCGCTTCGGCCCAGCGTTTACCGGCAAAGTACCACAAGCCCACCGCATACCACGTCGTGGCAGATTGCGGGTCCTGTTCGACCAGATCGTGCGCGAGCATGAACAGGGAAGACCGAAGGCGTGGGATGTGGTGCATGCACGCGAGATGGAGTGGCAGAGCTGTCGGATGTCCAGGGATTCGTGCGAGGATCCTGCCCATCAGCTCTGCCAGACACGCTGTGAAGAGGAGGTTGACGCACTTTGAGGTGACCTCGTAACAATCCTCCCACTTGTACCTCGCATACAGCTCGTCCGCCAGTCCTACGAGCACATCGCAGTTCTCTCCTAAACCATAAACACTGCTGAGCTCTTGCCGAGCTTTCGCTATCTCTCCAACGTGAGAGCCCTGACCATTAGCAGGAACTACATCCTCGGAAACTCACCTTTTTCAGCTTGGTCTGATACATCAACTTGACAAACGCCGCCTCTTCTCTAGACAGCTGATCTCTGTACCCGAGATCACGGATAAAAGTCCATTCCTCTTCAGGAGGCATCATGTTGCCCTCCACCAGTTCCCGGAAAGCGTCGTAATTCCGAACGTCGAGCATGAGCGCTTCGAGGAACGACTCTTTCGCCAGAGCGAGTGAAGACAGGCGCAGATGAAGTAGCCCTCGCAGGTGACAGATGGACGAGTGCAGCTAGTTGGTCAGTCGGGACGGCGCATCGAGGCAGGAAGAACGCGCCTTGATACACTCGTCTTGTTCAGCCTTGCGTTCATCACCGGAACTCGAGCCACCCAGACGAAACGGATTTGACTCGCCAAGCAGCTCTAGAGCCTCGTGATATTTCTCCTGGTGGACCTGTGGCATGAGTATGGCTCGAATGGCAAGGCAGCATATTGACCAAGCACTGAGCAGCCAAATATCGACAGGCCAGACTTTCGTCCACCAACTTTGGCTTGAGTTTGATGTCGGACTCTGAGATGCCCTCTTCGTCTGTCATCCGCCCCTTTCCCTTGCCCTTGCGTCGCGTGGTGATGCCATTAGTATCCACGTCGGCAAGGGGTTCCCGTGCAATTGGCTTCTTCGGTACAGGCGGTAAGGGGTCCATGAGGAGTCGTTCGGCCCGAAGATAGTGTCCAGTAAGGAAATGCGTCTGCGCAAGCCAGAAGGCATCATTGGGATCTCCTTGTACGTCAGCTGATGAGGATCAAGAAAGGGCAGCTGTCTCACCTGTCCACGAGAGGATCTTGTCCCCCCAAAATGCGGCCGTCTCGTATAAATGCTGCATGATGGCATCGTGCCTCCACAGCCGCATCGAGTCGACCATGCTCCAAGTCATTTCGACCTCGTCATCATCCTGATCCACAAGCGCCTCTACCAGCTTTGATTTGGCCCTCGGTGGTCTGTCCTGCGGTACAGCCGTGATGGTTCGAGATGAGCTGCCGGATCGTTTGGGACTGGGTCGGACGCGCGGGCTGACTTGAGCCATCCCCCTGTTGCCCTGCTCGACGGCGTGGCCCATGGGCGCTGCGGAGGACGAGAGATGTGGTCGCCGTGTGGGGTAAGAGAAGGAGAAGGACGTCTCGTCCGAGGACAAGACCGAGTCCGGATCGAGCATCGAGGTCGGGGCGAGGGTGAACGAGTTGGAGAGGGATGAGCGGGATGGGAGGCGTCGTCCTGCCCCTCCAGCTCGGGACGAGGACGGAAAAGGTGAGAGCGAATAGGCGTCTGCCCCGGTAGGGTGATTGGGAGGGGTGAACATGACGATGATCCCAATGACAATCGTTGAGCAAGAGGTGATGAGTAGAGGTGGACTCTTTTTGATTTCTATTCCATCAGCGTCCTCGTCAACGCGACGAGGAGTGGGAGGAATGTTTACGTAACGTACCTGATCCACACCCATAACCAGACTCTCGTCATGCGGTCAGGGGGATCAGGGGGATCTCAGGGTCTCTCGGGGCTGAAAGTGTCAGGATCCAGGGACGATGGCTGACGGAGGCCCGAGCGGTGTCATCGGAGATTTTCCCTCTTTAGTGAGGTATGTACGCCTCCTAAAGGGAATTAGAAGCGTTGTCTAATGTGTCTGGGAGGTCTGTGATCCGCTGATTAGTAAACCTAATTGGATTGAAACCGGCGACTTTGGACTAAAACAAGGCGTGGACCCACCCCCCCTGTTCTTCTTCTCCTTCTTCTCTCCTTTCTCCTCTTTCAAACTATCAAGTCTCACCTCTCCATCCCCCCCAGAGATCACCTGCCTGTGCATCTACTTCTCATCTCTAACCCACCTCCTTCCTCCCTACTCGTCACGCGTACAGGCCGCAAGCGAACGGCCGAGCCACGAGGTGCGATTGCAATCCCAACGCGCAGGAGCCGACGGTATATCGTCGATCCCGGCTACTCGAAATCACCTAGTCGACCACCTCGATAACACCTCGCACCCTCATCTCACATCATCCCCTCCCCCTGCATCACCCCCTTCGAATCGAGGATCACAACTAGCAACGAGCACACGGCCACGGCCACGAGGCAGCCGTTTCATCCGCGTCCTTCATCGCCATCATGCAACCTCCCATCTACAACGTACGTCCCGTCCACTCATCACCTTACCCTCTCTCCCTTTACCTCACATGCTTTCTCCCACCCGCTATATCAATGGTGCAAGCACGATGCAGCCTCTTTCTTCCGCGTCTGATATACCCACCCACATTCCGCCCCCGTTCCACCGCTCACAGACTCAGCATCACCGGTTGCCCGCCACGTCGGCACCCGCCAACCCGTCCGTCCTCACACAATCGAACGGCCCACGACTGAACGACCTCTTCGATGCGATTCGCGCAGAGGTTGAGAATGCCGGTCGGAGTGGAGATGAATGGAAGTTGCAGCGGGATGATCTGGAACAAAAACGTCCGCTCGTTTTCCCTCGCGCCTTCGCCTTGGCTGACGGAACAGTGCAAGGGCAGGTAGGAGAACTGGCCATGATCCGTCAGACGCTGTATGAGCTGGAAGCCGCACACGCCAAAATCCGGGAACAGTACGTCCAGCCAGTTCGACGCGTTTTGAGGGGATGTCGGTGCTCATACCCAGATACGAGACCGAGATTGCGCGTTTGCGAAGAGAGCTCGAGGCGAGAGGCGGTGCGCCAGTCAATGCAAATGGGACACCTCCCGAATTGCCCCGAGAAGGGGAGCGATCCACTTATCCTGCACTTGCCCCTCCACTAAATGGTGCCGACGCCGGTGCCTGTGAGTCTGCCGGTGGTTTTCTGCGATTGAAACTGACAAACAGCGCGATCACCTTTCCCACCACCCGGACCTCGACCCGCATCGACAGACCGTGATCTCGTTCGTCGAGATCGTGAAAGACCCGCAGCACCAGCGACTGGCGGCGGTTCTACCGTACCATCACCCCCTCAGATGCTGTCCGATCTCGACCCGGAGAATGTTTCGCGGGAGTTGAAGAAGGAGGGCAGCGACTGGTTCGCGGTGTGGAGCAGTCAGTCGAAGAAGCAGCTCGATGTGAGCTTGGTACATACGCTAAACCACGAGACGTGAGTATCGATACGGCATTCGGAGCGTGGAGGCGACGCTAATTTGAAGCGTGGTGTGTTGCGTGAAGTTTTCCAATGACGGTAAATATCTGGCTACTGGGTGCAACAGGACCGCACAAATATACGACGTGAAGGATGGGCGGAAGGTCTGGTGTGTCCTACAGGTGACGCTCAAGGGATACCGCTGACATGCAGCGTATTGATGGACGAGCAGACGACGAGAACGGGCGACCTGTACATTCGGAGTATCTGCTTCTCGCCTGATGGTAAATACCTTGCGACCGGTGCCGAGGACAGGCAGATCAGAGTCCGTCTGAATGCGTGGGGACGTGAGCCGCAGCTGACCTGTAGATATGGGACATCAAGCAGAAACGTATACGCCATCTTCTCCAAGGACACATGCAGGAGATCTACTCGCTCGACTTTTCCAGGGATGGTCGATTCCTTGTTTCCGGTTCCGGGGACAAGTCTGCGCGAGTATGGGAGATTGAGAAGGGGCAGTGTGTGTTCGATTTGCGGATCGAGGACTTTATCCACAACGAACATGGTCCTATCGATGCTGGCATCACGAGCGTTGCACGTGAGTCCAGGTATCTGATTGAAGTCTCGTCAGTGCTGATTTTCAGTGTCACCGGATGGCAACCTCGTCGCGGCAGGCTCGCTCGACACGATGGTCCGGGTTTGGAACGTCAAGACGGGTCAGCAGGTGGAGAGACTAAAGGGGCACAAGGATTCGGTGTACTCGTGCGTTCTTCGTGCTCGACTTTTGGTGGTGGTGGCTGATTGTAGTGTCGCCTTTTCGCCAGATGGAAAGCTGCTTGTTTCTGGATCGCTCGACCGGGCACTGCGAGTGTGGGACCTGAGTGCGACCAAACGTGCTGTGGAGAATATGCCGCCCAACTCGAAGGAGAGCATTGAGAAGGGATTGGGTGTCTGCCAGAGCACGCTGAACGGACACAAGGTGGGCTTCGGAGATTGCTGGGTAGATGTGTGCTGATGCCGTGTCAGGATTACGTGCTCTCCGTCGCCATCTCGCCCGACGGCCAATGGGTCGTGTCTGGCTCGAAAGACCGCTCGATCCAGTTCTGGAACATTGGCACCGGCCAAGCGCAGTTTATGCTGCAGGGCCACAAAAACTCGGTCATCTCGATCGACCTGGCGCGGAGCGGGGGATACTTGGCAAGCGGGAGTGGGGACTGTCAGGCGCGGATCTGGAAGTACGAGCCGGCACAATGAGCGGGGATAAGACTACGGATAGAGAGGGGAGACGTCAGAAGACAAGACAGAGACAGATTATCATCCGGGAGATGCGATGCTGGGATACTGCTGTATCGTGTGCAGGGTCAAGGGTTCAAGGGTGGTAGAATGACGTCCCCGAGGGGACTGGGGTAGATGTGTGCTCTCTGTCTGCTCAAGAGAGGAGAGGAGGATATTCGTTCGTCTGTCTATATGGCATTTGGGATGTACGTGTTTATATGCGTCTGGTCCGCAGTACGATCGGGGTTATTCCGTGCGCTGCGGCGACTTGGATTGGGCAAGTCGGACATGCCAGACGAGAGAGACAGATTCGATCTGTGCAATCTGCTTGAAGCTGCCAGTCATGTTCAGCCAAGACGCGACGAGACGAGATGTCAAAGGATGTGTGCGACATGATGGAAGGGAAAGACAGACTCTCGACAGAAAATCTTTCTCTTTCCCTCTCAACTACAGTACACCAAAGACACGGTCGAGCCGCCGGTCAATACCATGAGCAAGAAGTCGCTCTCTAGTAAGCTTGATGGGAGCTGTATGCATTGGCTTATCTGACCAGTCAGGCTCTCCAACATCCCAATCCCCATCACCATCACCATCATCGCCGACCAGCCCAGACCGACTCGTCGCTTTCGCCTCTTATCTCCAAGGCGAGGTTCTACCTTCATCTCATCCGTTCAACGCCCCGGCTTTAGCGTCTAGGCTGAAGAGTCTCGGTGTACATATTGGGGAGAAGACGGTGCCGCTGGAGTCGCTGGTGGGATGTACAGAGTGTGATATACGCCGAGAACGATTACCGCCTCTGCCGATCCTTTCGCCTCTTCTTTCCTCCGCTACGGAACCTAGCAGCATACCTGACGACTCGACAAGAGGCGAGTCAGCGACTCGAGATACGAAGTGGGGTGAAGAGGAGAATGGAGAGGACGCGGAGGAGAAGGAGGAGAGGGGCCAGCGGAGAAGAGAGTGGAAGAGCAAAGGCACACTGTGCACACTCAAGAAACTCGAACGCGAACTCGTCACTCTCCGATGGATATACTCCCTCTCCCGTCCCCCTCCTCCTGCCCCAATACCGACCAGACACCACATTCCGATAGGGACTGGGATCGAAAGCGATACGCTCGTGCGACAATGGCGCCAGGTCCAACATAGCATGCCCCTACTTGCTGCATATGTCAGAGAGCGCGCCAAGGCCGTCAAGATGTATCGCCTCCTTGGACCTGAAGGCGAGGGAGGCGAGGTCATCCTTGGTGGAGGATGGAATGGTTGTGGATGGTGGGAGAGGGCCACGAGGGATCCTTGGATGTCCACGCTGACTTCCACGAGAGCAAGTACAGTAGCTGCTTGATGCAGGTCTACAGCGAGAGGAGACGGGAAAATATTATGCACAGATAAAACCTGGACAAGCAAGATATGCACACTAACCCCACCCAACAACCACAACGCCAGATGCCAGATGCCAGATATCTGCTAGTGCTAGTGCTAATGCGCAAGCTAGATGAAACCCTGCGCGTCAGCCCCGCCCACTCCCTCCCCTGTCCCGCCCGCCCACCCATCACCACCACCACCACCCGCACTACATGACGTGCATCATGGCGTACGCAGTGGGGATGCTTCCCGAACCGCTCTTCGACTTGAGCAGCTTTGGCCGGGCAGCGCCATTGGGCTTGGCGGGTGTGGAGGCAGAGGCAGAGGGTGTGGAAGTAGAGGGACTGACCGAGTCATGCAGCATACGCGTTCTATCGTCAGCCCAGACTCCTTCCAGTAAAGAACAAGCTCACATTCTCTCTTCCTCCTTTTCCCGCGGCTCGAGCATCAGACTCGTCTCGTACAGATCCCCAGCCTTCTCCACCGCCTCCAGTCCCGTTTGGACGAAATTGTATACCGGACTGCACCGCGCGAGATTGTAAGGCTGACTCTGGTACTGCTGGATATCGCGCAGGATCTCGGCCGACATTTGCCGTTTGAAAAAGTTGATCAGCGGGGTAGCAGGAGGGTTGACAGCGGGCGCAGGGAGGATATCCTTGTTGCCGTCCTCGACAAAGGTGAGCATGGACAGGTAGAAGCCTGATAGATGTCAGCTCAATCCGACCCGATACTCGGATGCCACGCACCGAAGAACGGGACACAAGGCGGGTTGATACGCTTCAACATATCCTTGTAATTCTGGAAATTGCGCGTGCTATCCAGAGTCGTCTCGAGATCCGTCTTCATCGCTTGCGTCTTTTGGCTGAGCAGCTCCTGAGTACGCTTGAGCCGAGCGATTGGGGCAGAGTTGAGGCCTGCCACGACGCCAGCCATGGAGGAAAAGTTGTTCAGCAGTCGCAGTTCCTATCGAGTGTCAGCATGGCCACCCTCGCAAGTGCTTGGTAACTCACAATAGCCGTCTGAATGAAAAACTTCATGACGCCCGCGCGGACTTTGACATCCCTCGAGCTGAGTATCTGCAGCGCAACCCATCCAGCCATCCTGTTGGCAGTAAGGATGACCCATCGGACATTCGGAGCAGCCTTGAGACCATCGTCTCTCGCCCAGGCCTTGTTAAGGCACTCAACAGGCTTGATGCGCTGGAAGTGCTGCGACTCCATTATGGTGAGCTGGCGGGCGAGTTCGACGGGTGCAATGTCGGTTATGCGCATACTGCGGCCCAGGGATGTGCGAGGGAGAATCGGAGCAGGAGGCGAGAGCAAACCGCCAGATACGATGCGACGGGGCTGGTCACCATCGCCCATACGCTAGCAGTCAGCCTAAATCTGACGGAGCACTGAACCAAGACCTACTCTTCGCTGCACAATCGCGCCCAACTGCTTCGACATGGTCGGGCTGCCATTCGACAAGAGCAAATTGGCAAAATCCTCAAAACGGTCCAACAACTTGCTATCCTCTTCGAGATAATGGTTTTCCAACCAAAGCCGAACCGTATTGAAGACGCTGAGTGATATAAGTCACGCCCAAACTGTATAGGAAGTGTTACTCACCGAAGCCGAATCGGCGTCTGCTTGAGCTTTTTCCACTCGCCCTGCTCTCGCTCGCTCAAGCCGTCCGGCATGGCCAGCTCGTACCGCTCCAAAAGCATGGCGAACAATTCAGGACCATTGGTGAAGCTTCTAAAAGTCAAGAGGAACGCCTGGAAGAACGGCGTGTCGGTCTGTCCATGCGGCGTGAGGCGCGCTACCAAAGCTCGCAAAGTACCAGCTTTGACCTGGCCCTTCTCGTCAAAGACAATCTCGTTCGACTCGTAGTCTTCGCCGAGATACCAAGGCGTTTCAACGACCGGAGGGCCGGATGGAGCAGAGACCGGGGTGGACGGGCCGGCGTGAGAGGGCTGGGAGAACGAATCGTCCCCGAGGAGCTTGGCAAGCTTGCGACTCGTACCTTGGCCTTTACCCTTACTTCGACTATCAGCATCCGAGTCGGCGCGATTACGGCGGAAGGCGCGCAAGAGCGAGTTCCGACTGCCCTTCTGACTGCCCGAATCGCTGTCGGTCTTCTGATACGCGAGACTGGTGGTCGAGCTCGCAGCCGAGGGACCGGCAGCTTTGCCTGCGAGGCTGGTAGACGAGGTGCTACGGACGTGGCCCATACGGTCACGCCTCTCGTCTTCGTCAAACTGACCAGCATCGAGGAGCTCTTCATCAACGCCTTTGGCCTGCTTGTCCGAGCGCCGACTGGCACGCGACGCAAAACTGGTCGACGACTGCGGTCGAGCCTTCCTGGCCTCTCGAGCTTTGTACGATCGGGATCCGAGCTGATGCCGGATTGCGCCGGCATTGGCAGGTGTGGAGATGACCGCATGCTGCTCTCGCGCAATGATGAGCAGAGTGGACAGAGCCCGGAAAGCCGCATGGATATCCTCCGACAGGCTGTCCAGGGCGCGCGCCTCGTCGTCTGGCGGAAGAGACAGGATGAGGTCGGCACAGATACCGTGCAGGGAGGAGACACAGGCGTCGAGTTCTCGCAAGGCGATACGAGCCTGGCCGACGAGGTCGTTGTACCCCTGAACAAGCTCCTGGCGGGCTCTAGAGGGCTCAGTGGGGTCGCCATCGATATCGACAGCCGAGGCAATGTCGACGGTAGTTGATAGATGCAGTAATTTGCTGGTGAGACGTACGATTGGCTGAGCAGGAACAGAGGGATCGCGAAGCATGAGATCGAGCTCGTTCTTGAGATTTTGCATCTCGAGCACGATGACCTGATCCAATGGGCGGATGACGGTGGGACCTTCGGGCTTCCCAAAGCCGTACTTCCCTCCTAGGATATCGGTGCTATGCCTCGACAGAGTGGCAAGGGACAGTTGACCAGCATATTCGTCGCGCTGCAGCTGGGTCATACCGGGCAAGACCATTCCTCCGAAATTCCCAACAACATCCTTGAGCCTGCTGGCGCACCGCATGACTTCTGCCCAGATACTGAGACCGGTATCGGGGACTTTATGGGAGACAGTCGCAGCGTGGACATTGGCATTGAGTAGACCGACACAGCCGATGAGAGTCATGTCGGCCGTCCAAGCTGGGCGAGGCATCTCGTCAAACTTGTCCAGAGGACCGACATAGCCGAAAGCGTGCAGCAGCTTGCGCACACCTTGAAGAGCGACCTGATGTGCGGTGACGAGAGCAGCCATGGCCGATTCTTCGCGCGAAACAGCGGCATTCATGCTGTCTTCGCTGTGCGACGTGACGGCGCGCTGTAGATCGTCTTCGGCAGCAGTGCCCTGTACGCAGGCCTCGAAGACTTCGCGCAGGGCGTCGTTGATTTTGCTCTGCAGCTGGAGGAGTGTCAAGGCCTGAGGAGCGGCATAGAGAGCATCGATCTGCGCGCGAGTGCGCCGTTCGAGATCGTCGACCGCCTGACGCTGGAGTTCGACGGACTGCCGGAGTGGCCGAACAGACGATACTGAGAGGCGCTGGACGCCATTGTTGATGGACGGATCAGGCATGGAGGAAGGCGGGTCGCGTCTGTTCTCGCCAGTGATACGATTGACGTAGAACCAGTAGCTGCCGTCGTCGCTCATCTTGGCAATCCAGGGGTAAGGCAGGTTGTCTCTCCGAACAGGTGGTGCAAAGCGGTCATCCTCGGAGCCTCGTCGAGAGGGAAAGGCAGTCGACGCGTTGCTGGGACCAGCAGACACGGGGGGTTCGTAGTCCATCTCGTCCTCTGCCCCGAACGTGCCAAGTGATCCAAGGCCATCGTTGGGACCGTACATGTCGTCTTCACCCAGCATAGAGTCGGGAAGAGTCCAAGACTCTTCGCCAGTCTTGGCATTGACATAGATGATCTGACATCAACAATCGCATATTCAGCGTTTATGCTGGTACTCACCTGGCCGTTCTGACTCAACTTTGGCAGCCAAGCATCGGTAGCATCCACACTGGTTCTATTACCTCCAGCGGGTATAGCACTCGCTTTGATCGTCCCGCCAGTCTCCTCCCTACTCCTGACGCTTCCACTGATGGGCCCAGGTTCCCGCCGCGGCGGGACGCCAAAATCGTCTAATCGCAGCTGGACATCTCTGCGTTCCAGGGCGAGCATCTCGTCGTTGCCTCGGTTGTAGGGTGGTGAATTGGGGCTTGCTTGGGATTGAAGCTGCATCGCCCTCCGACGAGCAGCAGCGGCAGCTTGTGCAAAGTCGTCCGCTTCGAAGTCCACCAGGGAATCTTGGGAGAGTTGTGCTCGAGGCAGAGACTGCTGCTCGCCAGTCGGCGCCGGCAGACGGTCGCCGGCCGACCTGGAAGATCCTGCGGATAATTGCGCCTGATGTCTAGCGACTTGTTGCGGAGGTTGCTGAGAGGTCGAGGTTGCGACTTGGGGAGAATTCCAGGCGTTGGGGTTCTGAGAATGTACGACTGGCGGGAGAGGTCGAGAAGCACTTTGAGGTGTGACTTGACCATCTCCATCTTCTTCCCAATCGCGGTTGCTGCGGCTGGTCTGGAGGGGCGGTAAGGCAGGTGCCACCCGCTGTCTCTGTGCTTGTTGCCGAGCTGCAGCAGCAAACTCGTCCCGAGCCTGTTGCTCCGCCTCCTGTTGGTGCTCGTCGTCCTCCTGCTGCTCGCGGTCGCTGGCTCGAGACTCCATCATCTCCCTAGCCAGGTCGTCCAAGCCGGTACTGCCAATGCCGCCCCAAGTATAATTACCAGCCAGAACATCGTCCAGACGGAGGACATCACCCAGCTGGTCGGCGAGGTCTTCCTGCTCGTCATTCGCAGAGGAACTGGAAGTCGCAGTCGACTGATACGGTGCACCAAGGCCGGGCGGCTGTGGTTGCTGCTGCTGATGTTGCTGGCGCTTGACCGGTGAAGAGGTGGCAGAAGGAGTAGGACCAGCAGCGGCACGGCGTTCAGGCGACCGCGATTGAGGAGGAAGAGGAGGCGAAGGGTAATTGCGCGCCCCAAACGAAGGGTCCGCATCTTGAAGCATGAGCTGGGCGAGCGTATCGTCATCCACCTCCTCGACAAAGTTGCTAGGGAACCACCCGCGCCGCTGGTCGAGGACGCCGTCCCACCACCCGCTCTCGAGCATGGCGATGACTTCAATCATGTCGCCCTGCTTGAAGCTGAGGGCCGAGGGGTCCGAGGCGGAAAAGTCGAAGCGGGCGCGTACGAAGTACGGTCCGGCAAACTCGAACACGTCTTCGTTGTCGTCGGTGTCGGTGTCGTCGGACATCTGAGGAGCGTACGGTTGGGAGGACGGACCGGGTTCGCGTGGGTTTGCTGGGGAGAGAGGCGCGCGGCGGGTGGGTTGAGTGATGGTGCGGGAAGGGGAGGGGGAGCCGGCAGGAGGAGAGGAGGAGAAGGCGGAGGAAGAGAGCGCTTCGAGGGCCGCATGGGGGGAGATGATGGATGTTGAGGAGAGGCGGTTCATCGCGGGCGAGCTGGCTTGCTAGCTTGCGAGCCAGATATGTCGTTTGGAGGAGAGGAAAGCGATACTCTGCGCCGAACTCCTCTCGACTAGACAGTCTCCATGACCCAGCGTAGCCGTGTGTGCGCGTGTCTGCAGTCGCACGAGTCCCAACTCGCGCGTCGTATCGGTTGTCGTCGTTGTCGTCGAGGATCGTCGTATCTCGTGATGGTCGTCCGTCCCCGCGTGGGCGTAAGATCAAAAGTCCAAAGACCGCTATGGCACAGAGCGAGAGAGAGAGAAGATAGAAGAGGAGGAAGAGAGAGTGAAAGGCACCCTGTCCCGTAGAGGTCTATGCGACCCGGGCGGACCAACTCTGCACTGTGGTGGTGGACAAAAGGATCACCGCGGGGTTCGGGTCGGAGAGCGAGGGCGACGCCAGTAACAGTTTTCAGCAGCCAGCGTCCAGCGTCTCACAGCACCGGTGCTGGCTATGCTAGCGTATGCTCTGGGCCAAAGATGATAGCGAGAGCAACAAAGGTGATTGCGAGAGCCACTCGAATACACGGAGATCAATGCGCGCTCGAGCCTCGTCTTGTCTTGTCCCAGTCTTTCGTCTTTCCTATGATCTTTCGTACTGTCGTCGACTCGTGCGATCGTCAAAGCCGGCTCGTCAATCGTGAAGACCCCTTGCCCGGTCCAGCTCGTGTGCTGCGGCCATCTACTATCCCCGGGACTCGAAGCGGACCATGACAACAAGGACAAGGCCGAGGACGAGGAAGAGGACGAGGGGAAAGGAACGAGGATTCCGTCATTCCGACTTTTGCTATTGAGGACCTCTTTTTTCCATAGGCACCTGTACCATGTACCACTACCCCGGGCCTCGCAGTACCGCATTGCAACACATGCATAGCATGCATAGCCCATCTCGCATGGACAGATGATTACAGATCACAGCGAGCATCGATTCATCCAGTACAGGGAAAAGGTGATGGCCGTACTTATGCACACAATTGATGGTGGAACTACCAATCCTACCTATTTAACCGCCTGTCGGCTATCTAGGTCGAGCATCGATCGTCCTTGTAGGACACTCTCGAGGCAGAGGGGAGTGAGAGAGGAGGGATAAAGATACAAATGGTTCAAAGGTCAAGACGGGAACGAGCGATGCGTGATATTCAATGCCGAGCAAGGGTATGTCGTACCGAAAACGCAATGATGCGCGATGCAATGATGCTGGTATGCCGTGTCGTGTGATGGTGCAGAGTCTGCAAAAGAGACAGTCAAGCTGCGAATCAGCCATGACCTACGCCCGACTCCATCCCCTACTCACATTGTCATGCAAAATAATGCGTGTATACGCGTGAGGAAGGGTGGACCGGCATCTCCAACTTGAACGCGTTCAGTCTGTATCTCAGCCTCAGTGCTCATGCGTGTCCCACATCACTCACTCTTGCTTGATCGCCATGGCCAGATCAGGGGTGAGTCTGTTGCACGTCGCAGGCTCGCTACGACGGTCGTACGTTCCCGAGTCGTACGTCGAGTACACAGCGCACTCGGGCGCCCACACCAGCCGTTTGCGAGCGGCCGGAGCAGTCATACTGCGGGGAGTCACGGGCTTGGTCAATGATCCTTGGCCCAAAAGACTGAGGGTCGGTGCAGAGGTATTGGCATTCGGGTTGGCGTAGAAGCCGAGCCGTGTGTCGGGCTCGGGAGAGTCAAAGGGCGCAAAGGTGGTAGAGAGGGGGTCCAGTATCTCTTTTTGTGGCGAAGGCGAGATGATGCCATCCAGACCAGCCAGCTGATCGGGGTTGGCAGGAGGATGAGCCAGCGGCCCAGACTGGATCTGCGCCGTGGGAACGTCTGCCGTCGAGTTGGATCGCTGTCGCAGAGCCGGGTCGACCTCGATAGTCTCCTGAGAGTTGATCACTGGGGGTAAGCCTCTTTCTACCATCTCAAGAAAGACACTACACACCCTTCAGGATCCCCTTCTTCGGCACCAGGTTCTTGTCAATGTACGCGTTTCCCCAAGTCGCCTGGAACTCGGCATCGGCCTCCTCGCTCAGTCGGACCTTGCCCATGGTCGCCGTCAGGTCCTCCACAGTCTCCCCTTCAGACGAATCGTCATCAGAATCATACTCCTGCTCGCTGACCGCGACAGCCCGGACCACGGTCGTTCTTGGCTGGACACGCACGACCTCAGGACGATTGTTACCGGGAGCGGGCACCGCCTGCCTGGCTGTTTCGCCAGATTCGCGCTGGGCATGTTGACGAGACGCTTCTGCCTCTTTCTGAGCCGACTCTGCTTTAGACTTGAGGGTGTGCTGCCGGGCCAGCTTGGCAGCAGGCGACAAGCCAACAAGTGACCGATCCTCCTCTTCCGTCTCGGCCGTTGCCATAGAAACTTCAGCCTGGACCGGGTCGCCCTTTCCCTTCTTGTTCTTCTTTTTCTTGTCCTTCTTGACCTCTCGCTCGGCCAGAGGAGCGTCCTCATCTTTCGGCTTATCCTTGAAGATCTTGGAGATGCCCATCAGACTACCTGTCAGCTAGAGACATCATTCAGGCAGCTGACCTACCTGTTCCGCCGTGCGAGTTTGCCTATCGAGCCCATTTTGCGAATCATCATGCTGGCAGAGGAGACAGTTGACGAGAGCGAGATGTTGTCGGTGGACATGTTCCGCATCCTAAACAAACCCTTCTTCTCCTTCTTCCCCGGTGGTCCAGTAGCCGTCCGCTCCGTCTCGGCAAGAGACACGTCCGAGTTCATCGCAGCAGGGTTTCTCAAAGAGAAAGGTGCAGAGGGCGGTACAAACTCTTGCGGAGGAGTACTGGGAGGGGTGACCGACATGGTGGAGGCGTCCGACAAAGCTGGCGAAGCGAACGATCTGGTGCTGTGTGAAGAAGGGAGGGACTGTTTGATTGGTGTCGAGGTGGCCGAGGGCGCTGTGGACATTTTGCGGGCTGACGCATCCTTGTCAAGGGCTTTCTTGAGCATGGACTTGAGACCTTTAGGCTTCTCAGGCTCGGGTACAGTCGCTGGTGTCTGGGATAGGGGGGAAAGTCGAGGAGTCTGCATGTTGGTGGCGGCTGTGATGGGGCCTGGGTGCAGTGGTGTGGGAGTGGCGTGACGAATGGTGGAGGAAGGGGGTGTGGCTGTGGTCGGGCTGATTTTGTCACGAGCGCGGTCGCTGGCGAACGATGGTCGGCGGTCTTCTTGCCTGAGACCTGGACGGGGCTGAGGTTGAGGTGAGGCCACGCGGGGTGCCGGTGCGGGGGAAGCAACACGCGGTGCCGAGTCGACCGACGACGTCCGCGCATGGTCCGCTGCAGATTTCCCGATTGACGGTGAAGGCACTCGTTCTTCGATAGCTGATGGCATGTTGGGCTGTGAGACTGAACGGGGCATGACGACGGCGGTGTTGGCCTTGACATTCTCCCTCGAGGAACGATGCGACGGTCCGCGCTTGTAAGGGTGGAACGGCTGAGGGGGCTGGATCTTGGGCTGTGATTGCTGCTGCTGCTGTTGCTGCTGAGTTGGGGGTGGACGAGAATCAAAGTATCCGTTTGACCCTGGGGTCTGCTGCTGCGGGCCCGAGTTGGTCCTCCTCCTTTCCTTGTCCCCGCCCTGACCGTCAAAGAATTCCGTCGTAGGCGGTGGTGTCAGAACGCCTGGGTGTGCACCATTAGCCACGCTGGCCATGACCATGTGATGGTATGCGTTGGTCCAGGCGGAGAGGTCGACCTGGGGTGGCTGCTGTTGTTGTGGGTTGAAAAGGTGGTGCTGCTGGGCGTAGGGTTGGAAGGGCGAGGCGTAGAAAGAGGACGCCGGTAGTGGTGTTGACGTCCAGTGCTGGTTGGGGATGTTGGCATTTGGGTGATTGTAGTAGTTTGGAAACACTTGTTGCTGTTGATGGCTCTGGTAAGACGAGGAAGAAGAGTTTCGAGAATGGATTTGTGGACGTGTTGCGGGTGAGGGCGCCCTGTCCCCGTAAAATGGGGTGGAGGAGCGGGTTCGGGGGTGTTCGAAGGAAGACGAGCGGTCCATCGACGGACGAGCAGGCTGCATGATGGCCGCGGCCATGGCGCTGGTATTATCAGCAACCTTGGTGTTTGTCAACAAGCAGCAGGAGCAGAATAGGAAGCGCTGCAAAGAGGAGGCTGTGTGGAAGGGACATGGGTCGTGAGAATTGTGAAGAGAAGAGAAAGGGCGGGAACGTACGACTAAGATCGCCTCTCCCGCTCAGACGACACTAGCTGTCCATCCAGATAGTTCGAGCCGTCCTCCTGTCGAGTGGGCGTCGAGGGCGGGTAGGCAGAGTAGATATGTGCAAGTAGTCACTGCAAGAGTCAGCGAGTGGTACAGATGAAAGGCGCAGGTGAAGATTATGGTGGAAGAAAGGTCAAACAATGGAAAGGCACCCTGAATGATGCCTTTGATGACGGGGGACAAGGGGGAGGGAGGGAGAGCAGCGTTGGGACGGGCGCCGGTCTCCATCGAGCAGCATAGAGAACTGGTGAGGCCGAGCGACTCACCGGCTGCCCCGCTGGCCAAAGTGTGGTTGGTGTCTGAAGTCTAGTCTAGTCGAAGGGTCTACTCGGGGTTACTGGCAAAGAGTCAGGATCGAGCTAAACAACTTCTCGCGAGCCTGTCGCGTTGGGGGGGGGGGGGGGTTTGCCGTGCCGTATGGTGGGAGGGCCTGTCAACGAGACAAGATGATGAGGAGAGGGATGCGAAATGTGTGTGTGAGAGAGAAGGGTGATGAGTGCAAAGTCAAGGGCAAGGGGTGGGAGGGGCACGGGCGTTTGTGATGTTTGGGCCCTCTGCAAAGCCGTGACACCCGAGAGGGCGGGGAGTGTAGAGAGTAGCTGCGAAGGTGCAGAGCCGACGAGACAACGGGCGCAGAGGAGTAGGTGGTAGTCAAGTCAGAAAGAGAGAGGACAAGGAAAGAGAGAGAGAGAGAGAAGGATGGTGATTGCCGCACAGACCGAGCCTTTTGCAAGGAACACCGCTGAACACAGGTCGCCATGGGGACAGTGCTGGCAGCCATGGGTCATGATGAGATGATGGGGCTGATGGGCCACGGTACACTGCACACCGCACGCGATGCACACGCGGACGAGGCAAGCCGCGCAGTGACTGCCCGGGCATGCCAGGACAAGATGGTCGACAGAGAGCGCAGCACGGAAAGAAGGGGGGCATCCGCCAAGAATAGCCAAGCGAGGGAAGAAGGACTGTCGCTCACCTTCTACCTCTATCCCCGCTATTCCGCTGTCATCCCAGCACCACCGGCGTCGCTCCTAGCCCCAGCACTGTTGTCGAACCGGGCTGGTCGGCGAGCTGATAGAGAAGAGAATGATGAACGACGTAGATGTCAAAGGTGTGTTTCGTTGTCGTTTGCCCCTTTTTCTCCGATCTCGTCTTGGTCTTGCAATCACCGTATCGCCTCTCCACGGCTACCTTTTGATGGTGATGATGTCGAACAACAGCGACAAGAGATGAACAGAAGAAAGCATGTTGACTTGCATAGCACTGCCCGTCCTAGACCCTGCGGGCCAGTGGGCCACCTGTGAAACCATACCCCCTCGACGGACCATCGGATGGACCTCTGGCTCGTTATCGGATGCAGGAAGGAAAACCACGCAGCTCGTTCAATCTCTCCGAAGGTAAACCCCGCATTACGACATTCTCACTGGCCACGGAGGACGCTCAGGTATGCAGCATGGCAACAGCGGCAGCGGCAGCAGGGGAGGGGAGGGGAGGGGGCAGCGAGGGGATCTGCCGCCTAGCTGACACAGTAGGCAACTACCCAACCTGTAAGCTCTCACAACACCTCTATTGCTGATGCGCAGCCTACTGCGCCCCAATGTCAACTAGCACGAGCACTCGGTACATTCTCCTCCCTGCAAAGAGGTGACGTCTGCGGGGCAGCACCCCCAAGCCCAACTCTTTGCATCCTGGGTTGAACCGGAAAACCGGGCAAACAGAGTTTTCTTCTTCCCCTGACTCGGCAGCTGCCCCTGGACAACTGGACAACAGCTACAGTACACCTACTCGCTGCCGCCTTCTTGCGCCGCCTTCTTCCACAACCCGACCAAACGAAGAAAAAGAGGCGTCGCCGAGTCCGCCCGGCCGAGAGGCGGCATGTCCCTG
The DNA here is from genome assembly GCA_024343385.1 of Tremella yokohamensis. Classification (NCBI taxonomy): domain Eukaryota; kingdom Fungi; phylum Basidiomycota; class Tremellomycetes; order Tremellales; family Tremellaceae; genus Tremella; species Tremella yokohamensis. The sequence continues at coordinate 1,362,044 of BRDC01000032.1, read as the reverse complement.
CCTGCGGTCGGCGGTACAGTATGTTTGAACGTGTTTCAAGCTTCAAGCTCTGCTCGCTCTGCTCAGCCTGCACATTCGGTGCTACGAACCTATGAGTCGCTGGGTCGGCAGTAGTGCGGCGCGCCGCTGTATTCTCCACCCTTCGCGTTCCCTGCTCAGTGCGTTGTCCATGTCGACCGCTCGCACGCCCAACGAAGCAGCTTCGGCCCTCTCGTCGGCGGTCAAGCTCCAGCGGCGGTGGCGTCTTTCACTCGGTGCCGAATCCGGTTCGGCGAGCGCAGAGAGCGACTGCGTCTGACGCTTCGCTTTGTACCGCGCAAAGGTGCCGCTTGGCATGGCGCCTTCTTCTTCCAGCTTCCACACCGTCTGCAAGGTTTTCATCTGATCCAGCGGCGGCCGGTACAGCACCGCCGTCAGCTCGCCTTTCTCCGCCTTGCTCAGGCCGACAACGCGACTCCACCTCTTGCGCAAGGTACGGCCTTCTTTGCCCATCTGAGCTACTCGATGCTCGAGCAAAGCCTCGACTGCGGCCATCTGGGCTATGAGAGCAAAGTGAACTTCGCTGAGCAGGATGGAATGGCCAGTCCACCAAGAGTCGAGGTGCCGCTCGCGCTCGCACTGCAGCGAGGGAGGCAGTCCCAATGCCGCCAGCTCGGACATGGCGGTAAAGTTGTCGGTATACAATCGGCGTCGGAGTCGCTCAAGTAGTGCTTGGACCTCTCGGAGTCGGCGCAGCGCAATGACGAGATGCTTGAGATGCTCGCTGGCGGACGCGTGATCCTGCCCCGACCGAAGGGCAGGGCCGACAAGGTAGTCGAGCAGTTCCAGGATTGCCCGGGTACGGCTCGGGTCAGGACTAGGCAGAAATCCATGATGATGGGGAATGTGCGGGCTGTATCCTCCGTTCGGACTCCCGAACGAGCGCAGGGAGGATACAAAGCTCGCAGCGTCGCCAGAAAAGCTGGAGCTCGAACTGGCGATCGACGACTCCCCGCTGCTCGAGCTGCTCCTCTGACTCTCTCGGCTTGCCGCCAGCTGTCTCGTCCGACTATGGGCAATACGCAATGCCTTTGTGTGCGAGAACGGCCTATCGCTATCGCCAGAGGCGTTCCCGACGCTCATGCGCGGTCTCAGCGTTCCTCTCGGACCATAGTCGAACTGCACCAGACGAGTCGGCGATTCAGCTTCGAGGTCGACGACGTGAGGGTGGGTTTGTTGGGCATTGGGACTCTCATGACCATCTGATGAGGGCTGGAGAGATGATAAGAATGGGTGGTCGGGCGGTAAGAATGGGTGCGGATTGGTCCATGCGATCGGTTCGGCCACGTGTGTACTCTCGCGATCTGTATCGCGGTGGCGATAGTGGGACTGTCTCGATCGGCGCCGCAGACCGGGGAGGGCGAAGATGGACAAGGGGCGTTCGGGCGGGGGAGGAAAGGCTTCAAGGAGCGAAGTGCGGATAGGCGAGTGAGAGTGAGGCGGGGACGGGGATAGTGGAACTGGGATCGGGTAAGAGGAAGATGTGGAAGAGCGTGTGAGACTGGTGCCGGAGGCTCGTGTCTCTTTCTCCAGCGAGGGACGCGGGGAGAGGATGTGCCAACCCAGACGAGAGAAGAGGGACGGTTGTGCGAGCGGTCGGTATGGGAGGATCGGCCAGTCGGGCATGGTAGAAGTAAGTGGATCGAGTATGAAGATGAGACGTGAAAGTGCGACGATGAGGGGGAAGAGAGGTCAAGTGACGGGCCTGCCGTTCTCGCGACCAGCGCGAGAAAAGAGAAGTGAGACGTTGTGTCTCAATGATGACAGAATGAGATCAACGACGTATCGCTATGCTGAGACCGAAGCTGCTGCATACATATGCCAACCAGCCTCATGACCGATACTGTACATTCCGCCTGCCCCTGGTATGAATCTGCGCTAAAGACGACGCAGAGGTGTACAGAGAGGAAAAGAAGAGGGAAGAGAAGAGACGAGAAATCAGGCGCGAGAAAAACGACTACGTGCTAACCATTTCGGGACAACTTTCCATATTTCTCTTCGGGGGTCTTTGAGGGCACATGTCCCATCTGACAGGATGCACGGGCTGCGTCGCCAGACTTGTGGCACTAGTTTCTCTGCTATGATCGGGGTCAGCTTGTCCTCGCACAGAAGGACAGAGGGACAGGCGGGGAAGCAGGTACGTATAGTCCAGGGGAGGAGGACTAGCTCCCGTGGACGAGGAACGAGGTGCAGCTGTCCACCCTCCTTGACTTCTACTTTTGCATACGGGCCACATTACTTCTACGATTTTTGTCGGGGTACGGGGTGGCTAGAGACTAAAAGTAGTTGGCCTCCATGTCCTCGAGCAGTCCGGGATGCTTCGGCTCCCACCCCAGCTCAGCCTTGGTGTGCTCGGCCGACAAGGGCATATCCGTCCCGAGCGCCATGCCAATGAACCCGAGCTCCTTGCCGGCATCTTCACGGGTGATCTGCTTGGCCTCTGCTCCCGAGCGCTTCGCGATGAGCTCGGCAAAATCCTTGGTCTTGACATTCTCAGCTGCAGCATGGTACACCGCCCCGGGCTTGCCCTTCTCCAGCGCCAATCGGTACAGCACCGCGGCATCTTTGACGTGCACCGCGGGCCACTTGTTGGCAGCATCGACATATGGGACATAGCCGAGCTTCTTGCTGATGCCAATGATAGCAGGGATGAACTGCGGGTCGCCCTTGCCATGCACGCTCGCGCCGAGGCGCACCGAGATACCCCTCACCCCGCGCTGAGCAGCGTCCAGCGTCGTGTTTTCCGACGCGCCCCGCGAGACGCTCGGCTGGCGGTGCGTCTCCGGCAGAGGCTGGCCGGTATGTCCAGGCAACATCGAGCCAGTGGTGGTGATGAACGCTTTAGCGCTCGCGGACTCGGCGAGCGCGTCCGCCATGGCAGAGACGGCGGCATTGTCGGTCGCTAGCGAGTGGCCAAAGTTGGCGAAATCGTGGATGAACCCGAGGTGCGCTACAGCGTCGGCGTCGCGTGCGCCGCGCTGCAGGACCGCCGTGTCGGTAAGGTCACCGGTGAGAATGGTGAGTGCCGATGCGTCGTGCGAGGCGGGCACGAGAGAGCGTAGTTTGGCAGCCGAGGCGTCGGACCGAGCGAGCGCGAGGACGGTGTGCCCGTTGGTGATGAGTTCTGGGACGAGGTGCGAGCCGATCCATCCGGAACCGCCAGTGACGAAGACGCGCATTGTGATTGAGGTGATGTTTTCAAGTTGGATCTGAGAGTTGGTGGTGGGGTTGGAGTGGTGGTTGCTGGCTGGAGATGTTGATCCGAGAGGGAGACTGAGACTGATGAGACATGCTTGTGACTGCTGTAGAGAGGTGGTATATGTATGCAGAGATGAACCTTCGGCGTCAAAGGATCAGCCTCGGCGACGGAATCAAATTGGAGGTGCCTTTGTCATCAGCTCGGTTAACAACCACCGACCTCTCGGTCTTTTGTCTCATCAACATATCATACACTGTTACTCACTGACGTTGCTTCGAATGGCGGCTCACTCATCCAGCTGACAAGTGTACATCCATGAGCAGCCCGACCCCGACATCCACGCGGGCACGCTTGCTCAGCTTCACACAGCTTGCTCAGCCCCTCGGCGAGCTCACACTCGCATCTCGCATCTGGTCCGAGGTGTGAGTCCGACGTGCGATGCGCCAAGTGCAAGTGCATGGATGGTGATACAATCGATCGTGGACAGGTGACAGATGACAAGTACGATCAGACACGAATACGAACGAAGCCAATAGTGAGTGGTATAACCTGGTGCTGCTGGGTATCTCCTGGTCTCCAAAAACCCCTGAAGACATGTCCGATACTGGACAAGTGACACATGCTCTCTCAAGACTGTCCCCGCCTCTCTGGACTGCGACCGATATCCCCACCCGATCCGTCGTCTCCTGATCCCATACTACCCATCGACTCCTCGTTCACCATCCCCTGTGAGCTATGCGCCAGTGATCGGGACATGGGCACCGATCCAAACAACCCGTCTGCACCGACTCCCCCGACGTGCGCAGACGAGACAGACTGCAACACGGAAGAAAACGCATTGTGCTCAGGCTTGACCCCTTCCGCACCAGTCTCAGCCCCGGCGAAGCTCGTGCTCGTGCTTGAGCTCGAATTTGTGGCAAAAGGCAGCGTCCACGCCTGGAGCAAACCCGAGGTCCACATAGAGCTCGAGGGCATGCCATCGTCCGGAGCAGGGGTCAGAGTCGAGCCGCCATTCAGCCCGTTTGCCTGGAAGCCCGGAAAGTCGAGCTGCGCCGAGTCCAGTGCGAATGGCGTGAACATGCCGAAAGCGCTTTGTGAACCAGGCACGATCGGCGCGGAGAGGCTGCGCTGGCGAGCGTGGTAGTCTGTGCCTGCACCGAGGGCCGGGTCGATCAGGCCGGACGTCGTGAGCTGGAGGCTGGAAAAGTCAAGCGACGACCGTTCGGACTGGCTTTGGCTTTGACTTTGGCTCGGCGAGGTCGATAGTGGGAGACGCCATGCTGATGGCGGGGCGGCAGGCGTGTCTGGTTCTACTGCCGTGGGCGAGCCGGACTGGGCGGACTGGGCGGGCGGACCGGGGTTTAGCCGCAGGACTGGACCCAAGCGCGAGAAGGCGGATACGAGGATCTGTCGTCAGCACTGGACCGACTGATAAGAGTCGTACTCACGTCTCTCGGACCGGTCAACTCGCAATTTCCACCGGTCGACGCATCTCCCTCTGTAAAGTCGTCCATCGCCTCCCATGCCCCTTGCGAGCTCTGCGCGCTGCTCTGTCCTGCAAGCTGGACCTGCTCCGACGCCGGCGAGACCCATCGAGAGAACGCCACGACCCGCGGAGACAGCACGAAGCGGATCGCCACTGCCTGCTTGTCCCTATCGGGAAAGTCCGAAGCGGTGAGATTGGCAACTGCCGTGCTGACGAGGGGTACGGTTATCCTGAATGTGTCCGCCTTGTGGACGACATACAGTTGCAGCAGGGGAGAGGCGAGCGAGGCGGGCGGAGGGAGGGACAGGGCACCGCCGACATCGGGTACAGGTGCCGAACCGAGTCCGAGGAATCGGTACCATGCTCCGATGTTGATGATGGTGAGGGGGAGCAGGATGAGGGCGGCTATCATCAGCACAGCCCATGCACCCCAAAAAGTGATTCGTGTAAGATACGAGGACTTACGGTCGTCGTCGTGCGCCATTTGACGGAGGGCGTCCATGTCTGGGATTCTGGCACCCGAGGGAGCGGTGGGGCTGGCTCGGCCTCGCAGAGCCATCTTGGGCAACATTGCGTCCCTCTCCTTGGCACGAGACTTGGATCTCCTGCCACGTCAGCTGAGCCCGAGGCATGGTCGTAATGCAGCTCACCGGTTCTGGAACCAGATCTGGAGTGTCTTGGGCTTGACGTCTGGCCCCAATTGCCTCGCAAGTTTCTCGCGAGTCGCGCCATCGGGGTTCCTATCGCATCAACACTTGCTCTGCACAAGGATATGAGACGCACTTGTTCACCTCATATGTGCCTATGAGGATCTCCAGCTGTTCCTTGGTCGGCTTGAACCGCGGCGGTTTCTTCTCCGCCTGTCCTTTGCCCGACCCGACACCCTCGCCTTCCCCCAAAGGCTGGACCGTGCGCACCTCGTACCGCCTCTCCTCCATCCCTGGCGAAGGGTGAAACACCCGCTTCTGCACCTGACTCGGCCCCGCACCCACCGCGCCCCCCATCGCTGCCGACACCGAGGTCCGGCGGTACATCCCTGACCCGGCGGACGACAGGGAGCTGCGCGGAGAGGGGTAGGGGGGCTGCCAGGAGGAGAACGGCAGGAACGCGCTCTGCGGGGTCTCGGGTGACATGCTCGCTGCGCTCACGAGCGTGCTGGATCGCCTTCGGCCCGGCGAGAGCGCGGACGCCGAGACGTGCCGCGTCACTTGGGGTCGGGGGAAGGTGGCGCTGGTGTACCCAGACGATGGGGCGTGCGCGGGCGGGTCGAGTCGGAGTGGGGACTGGGTGTGGGTCTGCATGAAGTCGCCGAACATTGGCGTGAGGGTCGTTTCGTCTTCTGCAGGACCGAGGGGGGTGTTGAGGGCGAGGGCGAAGGGGTTGGCGCTGGGAGGTGGGAAGGCAGGGGTGTTGGTGGTGGTGGTGAGTGGGAGGTGGAAGTTGTCCGAGTGCCACGGCTGGCCAGTGGCGTTGATATTGCTGGCGGGAGGTGCGGAGGGGATAGGTGTCGGGGCAAAGTACGAAGTTGCCGAGCTTGGGTAAGAAGAGGCGAGCGGATCGTCGAACGACTGTTGGCCGTTCTGAGACTGAAAGAGGTCGAAAGGCCATAAAGAGCCAAAGTCGTCTGTGGCAGTTGCACTGGCGGTTGCAGCCGGCGCAGGAGGAGCAGGCATCGCCCACCCGGTGTGAGGCACGGCACTTGGGTTGGGCACAGGTGCCGGCGCTAGACCCGGAAAGCATTCGTCAAAGCTCGCATGCTGCGAATGGGCAAGCGACCGCGATGCACTGGTATCGGGCGACAGCTCGGATCTGCCACTCCCACTGGCGCTGGCGCTGCTGGGCGTGGTGGTGCCGGACTCGTGGTGCATGTCGTCGGTCCCTGCGCGGCCTGGAAAGTCCATGGTGTGGTGATGAATCGGGAAGGGGGTGGTCGTCAAGCGTGAGATGTCGTAGTGAGGGGCGCGCAGCAAGGGCGATTTCCGCGTCGTCGTGTGTTGTCAGTCGTCGGTCTAGGTGGGGGTGTATCGGGGCGGTCGGGGCGGGCGTGTATGACAAGTGCAAGTGGATCAGAGGTGCTGGCGATCAGCAGCTCATAACTGGCGATCAGCAGCTCATAAGGCAAGGCAAAAGAGGGTGGACATACCGAATGAACGGGGTGAGGGACAAAAACGATCGTGGTGGCGTGCGTCACAGGAAACAACAAGACGACAAGACGACAAGACAACAGGCTAGGCTAGGACAGTCTGGAGGCAGTCGTCGGACCCCGCCGAGCGAGCTTATGCACACCTGAGACCTGATCCGAAGAAGCAAGGAGGGAGAAGAAGAAAGAAGAAGGAGGAGACAATGAGCGGGCGCGCAGCCTCCCACCTGGGAAGCTGTTATGACGAACGAGCCAGACCGGCGGGTCACTCAGGCCCACACTGCCGACAGGACGTGGGACGGGAGGAGGGGATAAAGGAGAGTCGACGAGGGGGTGGGCGTTGAGGTTGAGGTTGGGGTTGGGGACGGGCCGGGGCCTGCTGCAGAGTCTGAGCTCGAGCTTTGAAGGGGATACCAGTGGCTCGGATGGGAATTCCGCGGGTTGGCAAGCAGCTGTGTCCGGCAGGGGAAAGGATGCCTTGGCCCCGTGCTTCGTCCCAAAGGCCTACAAAGGACTTTGGAGCGTGATGATGCGTGGTGCTAGGTGCTCGGTGCGTTGTGCGTGGTGGATGAGACAACTCTCACAGGAGAGAAGGCTGGACTTGGTGCGAGCCGAGTCGGAACCAAGCGGGTGACGGCTTGCGCGGGTGTGAGTCTTGTGTCGGGAGGAAGCTTGAAGCTCGAGGTTCGAGATTGGTGAAGGGGCAACGGCGGCCTTTGGTCTGACAGAGAGGGGAGAGGGGGAGACCTTTGAGCTAATTGTCCTCGTCGGGAAGTAAGACGAGGCTGGCAGGCTCGCTCGGGGAGTCGGCGGCCGAGACGTCGTCGTGTTGTTCTTTCGGTATGGCCTGGTTTTGGTTCTTGCGGGCAGAGAGCGGCGAGTCGAGAGAGACAAGCATAAGATGAGAAAGAAATGACAAAGCCAGCCAAGAAAACGTAGACAAGATGAAGACGAGAGAACAAGTCCAGATGCTGTCGTCCGTCGTCAGCTTTTGTGGTTTATCGGTGTAGTGGTGGTGTGGTGTGGGTCGCTGGCAAGAGGGAAAAGCGGCGCGACCCCCGTACCTCGTCTCTTTGTACGACTTTTTATCCTGGGTGGGTTGGGGCCGCTTCTCTCCCGGCGGCAGTCTGAGCGGTACGTCAGGCGGCGCAGCAGCTGGCTGCGTGGTGGCAGCAGTAGGGCAGTGGGGCAGGAGAGAGCCGGGCACACGGACCTATCTTACCGGCTAGTCGGGGTCAACAGACTGTGGAAAAGGGGGCGCATCAGCACAATGAGCACGCATCAGCCATCACGCATCAGCAACGCACGGGTCGTCGGCGTGATCGCGCTTTTCGTCTGTCCGTCTGTCCTCTGGCCTGTCCTTTGACACATTGGTCTCCGGCTCGGCCGCCCTGCCAGTGTTGTCGCCCGCACGTACTTGTACCTGCAACCCCTCGTCTTGCAACGGGTGCCGAGCAAAGGAGGGAGGCTTCCAGGTGTCCCAGGTCCCCAAGGGTTACCGTACCGTTGACTGTCTGGTCGTCATGTTTGGCCACCCCCACCGACCGAGGGAATCCCAGAACAACGGACAAGGTTTTTCCGAGACAGACTGCCTTTCTAGCCTTCACACGCCTAGTCTCGTCCATCTGCCTTTGGCGCTCTGTCCTGTCCGCTGTCCTCTTGTCTTGTCCGACGTGGCCGATGCGTTGGCGCTCGAGCGACGCGGCGATATCTCCTCGCCTCGCCCGCCCGCTACTTTCTTGCTTGCTTCTTCATTAGCGAGGTGGGTCCGAGGCGCAAGTGCGATCAAACCTCAAACCCCCCAAAACCCCGTAGATCAGAGATCAGCTCTACTACACATCAACACAGCACAGCAACACATCAGCAAAGGAAGCCACGAGGCTTCTGATGCTGCTCCGCTCGTCGTGCTGCTCCGTGGGGACAATTTGAAGCTGATGATGGGTGAAAGAGAAAAAACAGCAGTCGAAGTAAAATCAACTCAAGACCCCCAAACACACGGTCCACCTCCGACCGTCGGAACACGGGACAGCCGAAACCTAGATGGATTTACGTAAATCCCTCTCTTCTTACGAATGGAGTGTCACACAATTAACATGCCATGCATGGATAGGTGAGCCCGGGAGGGGTATCAGATGTGGGGACAATATGAACATGGGACAAGAGACGATATATGAATGTCGAGATGTGAAGTCTAGATCGCCTGTCTGCCTCCCATTATACACCATCTCGCCAGCAAGATGCAAGATGCAACATCTAACGCTACAGCTCCCAGCTGCGCTTTGTATAATCGACCTGCTGTACCGCCTGCTGCTGTTGTTGTTGTTGTTGTTGCTGCTGCCTTCTCCAGTCATCTTCGCCACTCTGGCGACCGTCATAGTACCCCGCCGTGCTCGTCATGGCCGGCTGAGAGTAATCCGCGTAGCCCTGCGCATGGGTGTGAGCGTGGTTCCTCCCTGGGCTCGTGGACCGTCGGGGGTATCCCGCTTGACGGGGCTGCTGCTGGTACGCGTAGGCCTGCGGGTGGTGCACAGCCTGAGCCGCTCGAGGCGGCGCAGCGGCGCTCGCAGTTGTCGGTGTAGCATAGTACGCGCTGGAAGGGACCGAGTCGTACCGCGGTACAGAAGGAGTGAGCTGCGTTGCGATCGGCGCAGGGGCATCGGCCGCAGCTGCGATCGCCGAGAAAGAAGGCAGGCCTCCGCCACCAGACGCCGACGACGGAGCTGTCGGTATCGGCGCCGAATTGGCGACTCCTCCGACAACATGGGGCGCGGGCGTGATGGGTGTTGGCGGGATCATGGACGACATGGAAGGGGCGCCGATGTTGGATCGACGAGACAATCCGTCCGTGGGCATGTCTCGTGGCATCGATTGTGGCGGGATCAGCAAGCACGAGATGACGAGATATATTCTCGACAATGTCTCGGAACGCCACAGCGATCCGCCCAGACCGCCGCCGAGGTGAAGACGGACATTGAAGAGGTTGAAAAGATTGTCGGATCGCAATACTCGGACGTTCTGATTCGGATACGGCTCTCTCATCCCTTCGGCGGGAGACAAGAGTTCGCGTTCCGATCGCTGGGTAATGGCTGCCTGCGTCTCCCGATCCGATTGCAGCGGACCAGCAACGAACGGCACATTGATGAGACGATTGCGCTCCATGTCAATGAGATGTCGATCGGCAGGATGCAGCCAGTCTAAAAGGTTGAGGTTGACAAACTCGTGTGGGTGGTAGCCTGTTAGTTGATAACATGCTGGACTTGCGCGAAGGATCTTTAGATCGGTGGTGGTGAAAACGGTAAACAAGTTGGCGGGTGCCAGGGGATCCTCGAGGGCCGAGGCGGCGGGTTTGGGGGGAGATGCACGAGGGGGAGGGGCGATGGGAAGGGAGATCATCGGAGGTGGTGGTTCTGCTGTGGACATGTACGGAGCATCGTACGCGGACGGACCTCGCCATTTTGCGTTGGCGCTGAGATCCGAGCCGTCGCTGCCGAGAGCCCGGCGCTGATAAGGCTCGCCCATGGCTGGCTTGGCTACTTTTGGCCTTCCGCGCTTCTTGTGCTGATGCGATCAGCAAATCTCGCCTTGAGACAGGCAAGAAGCAGGAAACACCCACCGGCACGTCCTCGCACTGATCCTGCTTCCCCATGTTGACACATCGCTTGCAGGGTCTTGCGACATCGCAAGCCAGATGTGCGCGCTTGCATGGTCCACAGGCCGACGAGACGTTGGCCTTGCCTCCTACACGTTTGATGGCGGGTGCCGAGCTGCCTTCTCCATTGGCCGGGGAGATGGGGGTGTGTATGGACGCCGCTGGCGTTGGCGACTTGGTCGCCATGGCTGCGAGAGTCGCGTCGGGATAAGGGGTGTAGGAGCTGAAAGACGTGGGGTCGTTATCGAGGATAGTGCGAGCGCCTGGACCGTCAAACGAGATGTTGCTCGCTGTGGACAGTCTTGACATGGACCGGCTCCACTGCAGGCGGCGTGTTCAGAGACAGAAACGTCTCCACCAGATCTACAGAGACTGAGGCGGCCGAGAAGGCAGCTTTGATATCTGGTGGTGACGTTAATCTGGGTCGAGGTCCCAAACTGACGTCTATCGACGAGATAGGCTCTTTCCGTCTTTCCGTCTGTCCGTGTGTCCTCCCGGGTTCCCGGGTCCGAGCGAGTCTTGTCGTGTTGGGTCCAGGTGGAAGGAAGGAGACAGAGTGACGTTAAGAGAACTGTCGAGGAGCTCCGCACGCAGCCGCGATCCACGACTAGCGTGTTCGGTGAATGGGTTCGTTTGGGCCGTGGCTGGAGAGAGGCAGAGAGGAACTGCGCTAAGAGGTCGAGCGGGCACGGGCAAGACGGCGCGGCGCAGGGGGAGGCGGTAGGTGAGGGGGGAGGGTGGGGGTCGAGAAAGAAGACCGGTTGGGATAAGAAGCGGTCGAACCGAATAGCAGTAGACGGGAGTAGATGTTGACTGTGCAAGGAGCGAGCACCAGGTGAAAGTGGTGTTGGCGAAGGTCCAGGGGCCCGACTAGGGTGATGTTAGATCGAAGAGGCAGACGCCGAGGGAAGAGGAGCTTGAGCGAATTGCTTGGGGATCAAGCATAAGACGCGCTAGGCTGCAGCCACCATGCAGGGTTGAGTTGGGAGCGAGTGACGCTGTCGGGACGTCTGTAATTATGGGAGGGGGGCCGTAGAGGGGGGAGGAGCAAGAGGAAGAGGAGGAGCAAGAGAGAGACGAGAGAGATGGGAGATGATCTAACTTGAAGGGGCAGTCCGGAGGTGCCTGCGACTTTTTATTGACCAACAGCCACGGGAAAAGGCCCGACGAAGGGGTGGTAATCGAGAATTCCCAAAGCCGAGCCGAGGGTGGGGTTTGGTGGTGTTTGTTGGTATTGGTTCTCGACTGTTCGGTTGTTCGACTGTCGACTGTGCGATGAGATGATGTTGCAGAAAGAGATGAATAGCGACGCGAGGAGGGGTCGAGGTCAAGGAGGAGTAGCAATGGGACAGGATAGGATAGGATGATTGGCCGAGGGTCGGAGGATTTCCAAAGGAAGGGGCAGGGGGGTGATCCCGAGCTGATGGGGGTTGGTGGTGGTGGTGGTCGGGGTATTGTCTTGGGTCTCCAAGGGAAATCACAGACGAGGCGTTGTGTTTCGGGCCTACCTGAGGGCAGAAGGCTGAGACTACAGAGAAGCCAGAGAGAAGAGGAGAGACGAGGTGGCCAACGAGATGGGATGGATGGGATGGGGTGGGATGGGGGATTGTTCGATGGGACCTTTGCGGCAATCCCGAAAGGAACCTCCTTTCGCAAGCTAGCTATCACCACTAGCCTAATGAACGAAGAGCGATGGCGTTGGCGTTGTTGATGGCGGAGGCGCAGGCGCGAGTCAACGGATGGGTCAATCAACAGCAGGGAGGAGGGGGCCGGCGGGTCCCTCTTCCTCTTTATAAAGGAAAGAAGCGGATGAGCCGGCGGCTCGCTTGTCGTCTGATCGCTGGCCACTCCGCCAGACGGAGCGAGAAGAAAAAAAAAGTGCCAGAACAGAAGGGGGCAGATGACTCCGTTCGGCGTCGGGTGAGCAGACGGCGTGTCGGTGTTGGTGCTGCTCTGGAGCGCTGGAGCTCGCAGCAGCCTGCAATGTGTGAGGGAGCAGGTGATCAGCAGCAGCAGCAGAAGCAGCGCATCAGCAGGCGACGGAAGTTGCGGGTATTCGGCATGTCGGAATTCAACCCCTGTCCATCCAAGCCCTAATCGCCGTGTGTGCCCCCTCCGAGCGTTTGCCGTGCGTCCTGCTCCTGTTTCTGCGGACAGAACAGGCGAGGCAAAGGTGGTGGTCGAAGCGTGCGTAGTGCGTACGTCTACAAGCTCAGCTTGCACCAGAGAGACTGCAGCAGAGCCGCTGCAGCGGCGCTGCGACTTTTTTTGACCCCGGTCGTCCAAACCCTCTGGTGCTTGACGTGGTCGACGGGGGCCGGGCGCCACGGCGCGATCAAGGTCGGAACAAAGTCTTCCGGCATGTCATGCACCCTCTTTACATCTTGCTCTGCTCTTGCGCTCTATGCCCCCAAAGATATCGGAAGCGGAGGTAAACCGGAGCATTGAGGACAATTGACACCACTCGGGCCGTGCGCCGAGTCGTCCCGGTGGCTCGACCCATTACAGGGCGAGAAACGGAGTAGGATGTACTCCCCTGGGGCCAGAGAGGGTTATGCATGCGGGCGACAGAGCCAACGATAGTCTTGTCCTGGGGTTTTTTGTTTAATTAAGGAGGGGTCCTATTGCCCGGTGCCAGCAGGGTACCGCCATCAACGCAGCGATGATGATTGAATGGCTAGCAGCGACCAGAACCAGCACCAGCACCACCGCCAACAGCGACAAAACCATGCGATGACACTGACTGCCTGCTGTGGCTCGCTTGTGACATACAGAGCACATGCGATACAAGACTCGCTTGCACCGTGACATCGGCTCGGGACGGTACTGCACCGCATGGCCCGACCCCCCTGCCCGCTGGCGCCGCTGGTACTGCACTCTGTCATGCTCACCGTCGGCGAAATCAGGGTCGGGTCGCTCCGATTCGGAACGTTAACGAGGCCATGTTCTCGGCACATCGGCACTTATCCCACAAACTCTCCAACAGAGAAAAAAGCGCTGATCGACGAGGAACAAGGGGAGACTAACAGAGTTCATCGTCATTAGCCGTAGCAAGCTCCAGCTCCAGCTCTGCCCAGAAAAAAAGACCAAAAAATGCTGGCTCCTCGTCGCCGAGCGACACGCGACGGGCCCAGGCCTGGACTCGTCGGAGCCGCCAAGCGCAGTCAGTCCATTTCGTCACACCCTTGAAGTTTGTTCGTGGTGACTACCCGAAATGATGTGAACCAGCCCCGCGGCCTCCGACACGGCGGCGCCGAAAATGACGGCCGACCCACTCGTGCTCACCCGAGGACGGCACGTCGTATCCCATTTAAGCACAAGAAGAGTAAGTAGTCTCGCGGTCTCGGTAGCGAATAGAAAAGACGTCGGTCAGTCGGGTCGGGAGGTCGGCTCGAAAGGCACGCGTGCGTGTGAACGAATAAATACTTGGACAGTAAGAACCGGGAATGCCCCTTGATCCGATCGGGGCTACGGCTCGTTATGCTAAACTACGAGAGCCTGACCTGTCGATCTCTCGCTCTCTCGCTCTCTCGTCAAGTCTTTCGGTCAACGATGTTCCTCGTCCCCGATAGCCTCTCGTGATCGTACTAGCCACCTGATCGCACGCGAAGAAGAATGACGACTCCTTTTCGATGTTTTACCGACGGCAGTTGACTGCGCAGTAACAATGACGGTGCACAAGTAACGAGGTACTCACCCGAAAGACTTATCGGACAAGAAAAAGCCACGCGAAGAGATCGCTTCGATCGCTGTTCCTCTGTCGGTCACCGATCACTCACATGCACACCAAGACGAAAACACCACCGCGTTTACCGGCCGCGTGCGTGGCTTTTCTCGTAGCTATTGGCTGGTTGACATTGGCGACGCACCAATCGCCGGTCTCGTTCTCGTATTCCCATCACCCTCAAACGTTCGTTCATCGCCAGAGGAGACAAGTGGCGTAGAGCTAGCTCTGCCTCCGCCAACACGCCAACACGGTCTTTGCTCATATTACGAGAACTCCAGCAAAGACGGACCGTCCCCGAACCCCCGACAGCCGACCTCGCCGACCCCCGACCCCCCGATTCCGGACGTCGTACCGTCACATGTCCAGCCATGTATAGCCCATCTACAAACGATCGACAACGATCGACAGCGATCGCTACTGCGCAATAGAATAGTCGAAAGTGATTCCGCTCCGACGCTCCGCGGCTGTGGGCGCCACCACCACCACCAACACCTGCCCTGCGGTTCTGCCTATCACTTCGCTAGCACTTCACGACTCCGCTACTCCGCTCTTCCGCAGCGATACCATGTCCAGCGCCGAAGTCTTCCCGTCGCTTCTGACTGCTGACCCAACCGAGGCTCCCTATCGCTGATGCTGATGCTGCAGCTGCACTCTGCTCAATGCCATGCATGCCTATTGTCTAGTGGACCGCCAAGCGGACTTGTCCGCCCAGCTTGGATCTATGCTCAATCAATGGATCAACCCCTTCTCCACCGCAATCTCGGCGTTCATCACGCTGCTCGTCGCCGCTCCCAAGCGCACATTGTCCACCAGACACACAAACTTGACGTCGAGGACATTGCACTCCCTCACCCGCCCTACACTGACACACGCGCCCTTCTCCAAATCCCGGTCCAACCGCGGCTGCGGCCTGTCCGGCGCGTCGTGCAAGACGATCGCGCGACCAGGCGCACTGGGCACCCCCAGCTCCTGCGCCTCACAGACAAACTCGCTGAATGCGCGCTTGACTTCCTCGACGCTCGGCGCAGGCCGGCGGGCGAAACGGACCGACGCACAGGCGAGATGTCCGTCAATGACCGGCACGCGGTTGCACGCTGCTGATACTGTCACTGGGTGCTCGGCGTGGTAGTCGAAACCCGTGGCGTCGGGCAAGACGCCACCGAGGATTTTGGACGTCTCCCACTCGATTTTCTCCTCTTCGCTCCCGATGTACGGCACGACGTTGTCGATGATGTCCAGCGACGAGACGCCCGGGTATCCTGCGCCTGAGATGGCCTGCAGCGTGGTGACTGTGACCGTCTCGAGCGGTCCAAAGGCCTTTTCGAGCGCGTATAGCGGTACGACCAGTCCTGTCGTGGAGCAGTTGGCGTTGCACACCAGGAAGCCCTTTTTCAATGGAGGAGAGAGCGTAGATTGCTGGTGCGCGATGACGGAAAGGTGAGAGGGGTTGACGAGGGGGACAATCAGGGGTACGACGGGGTCGCGGCGGTAGTTTTTGGCGTTGGAGAATACCACTAGTTCGGCGGCGCGGAAGGCGAACTCTGCAGTGTCAGTTTCTAGTTAATCGCACGCGTGTGATGAGTTCGCCCACCTATGTCTCCTGCAACGTCGTGGTCAAGGCCCGAGAATACCACACCGCACTCGGAGAAGCCCCCGACGTCAGGCTTGCACTCGTACACGGTCATGCCCTTGACTTCTGCCGGGATCTCGGTGTTCTGCTTCCATTTCGTCACGCTCGCATAGCTCTGGCCGGCCGAGCGGGCCGAGGCGCCGAGTGCGTGGATCACGAAATACGGATGTGTCGCGAGCAGCTGGATGAATCTGCCCCCGATCAGCACATGCCCGTCATGACAGCCAGCATCCAACGTGGAAGTGACCATGGGTCTTGGCACATCGAAGGGGATGGAAGGGTTGGTGTGGAGTCGACCCGACTTACCGCTGCCCGACTGTCCCAGTGGCACCAAGGATACCGACCTTGATCTTTTGTCTCGAGGTGGATGCTGACATCGTGCTCCTGTGCTTTGTACACTTCGCGATGTGCACTCAATGGATATAAGAAGTGAATGCAGAAGTAGTAGATGGAGTGGACACTTTTTTTCGACTCGGGGTTGGCTCCGACTTTTCAGGCACCGCCCGCCCAATCTCGACTGCCAACCGATTCGACTCTGAATATCATCATCTTCTCTCTTCTGCATCACATCACAGCAAAACATGTCAGCTCAAGAAGCACTGGCTGGGCAAGGTAGGTTAGATGTGGATTTTCTAGGAGCTTGTGCTGATCGCAGACTCACCAAGCGGCTCCAACCCCTACGCCGCACTCATCGACCAACATGTCGAGATCATCCCTTCGTTCACGCTCGAGTCGGGGGTCACTCTGCGAGATGTGCCCGTGGCGTACAAGACATGGGGCAAGCTAAACGAGCGGAGAGATAACTGCTTGGTCATCTGTCATGCGCTCACAGGCTCGGCAGACGTAGAGGACTGGTGAGTGCGGGTATTCCTCCTCCATTCCACCGACCCTCGTTTGCCATTCGACGGTCGAAGAGGCACTGACAGCAGGTGGGGTCCCCTCCTTGGCCCGGACAGAGCGTTCGACCCGACTCGCTTCTTCATCTTCTGTGGCAACGTTCTCGGCTCGCCCTACGGCACCGCCTCATCCGTTACGCTCGACCCATCCACCTCCAAGCCGTACGGACCCGAGATGCCCATCTCTTCCGTCAAAGACGACGTGAGACTGCACTACCAGATCCTGCGCCAGCTAGGCGTCGCATCAGTCGCAGCTGTCATAGGCGGTTCCATGGGCGGCATGACTTGCCTCGAGTACCCGCTCAACACGCCGCCGGGATTCGTACAGGCCATCATCCCGCTCGCCACATCTGCGCGGCACTCGGCATGGTGTATCTCATGGGGCGAGGCGCAGCGCCAGTCGATCTACTCTGACCCGGACTATCGCGATGGGTACTACTACGAGCTCGAAGGGGGCGGGGTGGACCTGCGGCGCCAGCCGGCCAGGGGGTTGGCGGCAGCGCGCATGGCGGCGCTGTTGACGTATCGCAGTCGCGATAGCTTTGAGAGTCGGTTTGGTCGTCGAGCGGGCTTAGGGGGCAAGGCGAAAGTCCCCAAGGGCGGCGTGCGCATCATGGGTGGTGTGGAGACGACGGACCCGTTCGTGCCGGGCGAAGCGGACCTTGCGCATGGCACTGCAGCCAAGCAAGCCGACGACCGCGTGCGTGCGTGGAGAGAACATAACGATGGACATCGGAGCCAGGGACCTGCCGCTTCTAGGCGGGGGTCGCAGAGCAGTAAAGCGGGTTCGGAGGGGTCGGCGGATGGGACCCCCGCAGCGAGCACACCGTTGACGGAGCAGCCTATACCTGGGCAGACGGGTGTAGAAAATGGCGGAGTGACCGCCAAGCTCGGCACCGGTGGCGAGCGACCCCAAAAGATCTTCTCGGCGCAGAGCTACCTGCGATACCAGGGCGACAAGGTGAGTTCAGGACTTTGCATACTGAAAGAAAGAACAGTGGAGCTGAGTACAGTTTACGGGCCGATTCGATGCAAACTGTTACATCCACATTACGCGAAAACTCGACACGCACGACTTATCACACCCATCCATCTTCTCGCACCCAACTCCCACCCTCGCTCCTTCCAGCTCTGCTCCATCCTCTGACGAGCCGACCATCTCAAGCACCCTGCCACCGCTGAGCGACCCGGACGACCCCACCGTCCAAATCACCGCCCTCCACGCGGCGCTCGCGCGCCTCCCACCCGCTCTGGTCATCGGCATAGAGTCCGACGGGCTATTCACCACGACCGAGCAGAAAGAGCTGGCGGCCCATATACCCGATGCGGAGCTGGTTGTCATCCCTTCTCCTGATGGCCACGATGGGTTCTTGCTTGAGTTTGAGGCGATCAACGGGTGGGTGCAGGGCTGGATGAGGCGCAAGATGCCTACGTTCTTCGAGGAGCGGGTGATTGGGGTGGAAGAGTACGAGAGGGGTGACGAGGGCTGGGAAGTCAAGAAGGAGAGTGTGTTTGGTGAGGCCGAGGCGGATGTGACGCGGTGGTAGACCCCGCGAGGCTTCCAGAGAAGCTGGCAGAGCGACGTAGGAGGAAAACGAAGTGGCGAGTCCACGCAGGATCAGGTAGAAATATTGTACATATCTTCTCGCATGGCAAACATCTGTACATGACCACTTACAACTCCTGGATTCAGATGCTTCGCGGCTTCCACAAGGCGTTCAGATTTGCAGTGACAGACGAGCGAGCGCCCGTGCATAAAGACACAAATAGCGATTACATCCCACCACTACACACGAGATTACAACCCCCTCGCGCGACTCCGACTTCGCCCCTGTCGACCTCTACTCCTACTCCGCCTATCCCCCATCCCGGAATCCGCGTCTGCCTCTCCCATTGGCCCACCTTGCCGTCCACCTTCTTCCTCGACCGTACGCAGCTCGCCAAATTGGCCGTACCGCGCATACGCCCTACCTGGCGTGACAGCGCCTCCATCTTGCTGCTCTGACCCGTCCCGCTCGTGGTCCGCGACCAGGGGAGGCGACATGGCCATACCCCATACCGAGTCTGGCGGCAGTGCTCTCCCTCTTGATCTCGAGCGAGAGCGGGAGCTGGCAGAGGAAGGGTCTTCGGGCGAGTCGACGTGCATCGCATCGGTCGGAGAGAGCCTGCGGGTATGTTGTGGGGAGTAAGACGGGCGAGCGGGGTGCGAGGGCGGAGCAGTCATGGGTACCATGCCCCTGAGTTCGTCTGCCTGTCTCGGTCTCGACCGACTGCGCGATGTCGAGGGTGCTCGAGAGGTCTGACGCGACGTGAGCGGCGTGAGGTCGATCGCTAGTCGAGGCCGTTCTTGCAAGCCCAAGCCCAAGGCGCTTCGGGCCGAAGGGGATGGCGGGAGGGTCCCTAATGAAGAAGACGTGTCGAGAGTAGGGAAACCCGGTGGGGCATCAGATTTGACAGCAGTACTGCGGCCTCGGGTGATGTGCATGTTGTTCATGTCCACTTCGTCGATCGTCGGTTCGTGCATCTCGCGGTCGGGACGGCCAAAGAACAGATCCCGGCCGCTGGACCGACTGCGCGAGTTGGTACCCGAATGCGAAGCACTTGCGGACCTCGACCGACCACCTGGACCAGAGGGCAGGACGGGTGTCGCTGACGGCGCGAATGTGTCCAGGTGCTCTCTGCGCTCTGGCAAACTGCCCAGCGCGCCCAGCGCCTGTCCCTCCCTGTCTCTACTGCGGCTGACACCCCTTCCTCGACTGCCGTCGAAGCGGATGGGCATGGCGTCGGAGCCAACAAACAAGCCCCGCCGCGTCGGCGTTGCAGTGGGATCGAGCAGGTCGTGGCCATCGCGCATACGAGACCTCGAGCGAGACTTGGACCGCCCCTTGGACTTTGCCCGAACTTCGTGCCATCCAATGACCGCATCACATTCTCGCACTCGCTGGATAGTCCAGCGCCTCTCGCGATCCCCATCGAGACATCCTTGCAGACACTCGACCCACTCTTTCCCGAGATCCGTGGGGATGTCCCAGGTGCCTCGCAGGATCTTCATCTGCAGTCGAGGATCAAAGGCGTCCACAAAGGGCAATCGGCCGGTGAGTAGGGCATGGAGGATGATGCCCAGCGCCCATATGTCTTGAGCGAGGGAAGGGGGCGCAGGCGGAGTACGCAGGAGTTCGGGTGGTGCGTACGGGAGGGAGGCGGAGGGGAACGATTGAGGGGGAAGCGCGGGGAGGTGATCGTTGTTAGGGAGTGGGACGGATTGAAATTGAGACTGAGATGCTGGGAATGAGCGACGAGTAGGTTTGCTTGGGAGGGGTAGCGACGACCGTCCGCGCGAGGAAGGAGGGGGGACGCTGGCAGATGTGGTGGACATGGTATTTGGCGAAGGAGAGCGCGAGCGCGGACCGAGAAATTGCGCCATGTAAAAGTCGCACACCATGACTTTGCCCGAATGGTCCACCAAGAAATTGTCGAGCTTGAGATCGCCATGCAGCATGCGGCCCTCGAATCCTTGCGTTCCCAAAGTCTCTCCTCCCTCTGATGGCTGGAACCCCTCATGCATGGCCGCAACAGCACGCACCACTCCCGGGAACCATTTGCTGGCCGTCTTCTCACTGCCGCCCTCGCGTCGAAGAACGTCGAGCAGGCTCCCGCCAGGCAGGTAGGGCATGATGAGGAAGGTCATAGTGGGCGTGCGAAGCATCTCGAGCATGGGTAAGAGACTCGGGTGCCGCGGGAGTGATCGCCATGTCCGAATTTCCTCCTCAAATTTCTCCACCGAACCCGAGCGATCGCTGAGGTCGTCCCGCTTGACAATTTTGCACGCCAGAACGGCCCCAGTGACAACATGGGTCGCCTTGCGAACAGAGGAGAACCCTCCGCGGCCTACGATCTTGCCGAGGGTGTAATCGAGGACACGCGAACCGGGCGCATCGAGCGGTTCGTCAGATACGGCACTTGTCGCCGACGAAACGGACGGGTCGCCCGCCGTGCTTGGCGCCGGTGGGCGAAGGGAAGATGACGACGAAAAGTGAGATAGGAAGGCTGAAGCAGGTGAGAACCCCCCGGAGCGGCTCGACCCCGTCGGCGAGGGCGGCGACGACGGACCTGGGTCGGAAAACATGGTAGGGCTCGATGCGCCAGACGAAAGTCCGGCATGGTGCGAGAATAGCGGATGACGCGCAGCAGCTGGCGGGGTGTAGATGGGCGGGAAAGCGGGGGAAGAGAGCGCCGAGCCAGCCGAAGTGAAGCTTGAGAGCCCGGCGACATCTCGCCGCGCATCGAGGATCCGCGATGTGCTCGGACCTGGTCCTGCTACCGCCCCTGACCCGTATACCGTCTGTGAGCCCGGCACGCGCATGCTCGTTGCTCTGCGCAAGTCGGACGTCGAGTCTGCTTCGGCTGCGACAGCGGCGGGGCGGTGGTTGAAGCTGGTGGAACGGTACATGGGCCCCGGAGCGGAAGGCGGGGCCGGGCGGTAGTTGAATAGGGCGGCAGCTGTCGCTGCTCGTCTTGATGACTCTGCGGACATGCCGGCCGGCTCGACCTGCCCGTTTGGCTGGGCAGTCGGTGAGGCCGATAGCATGTTGGATGAGGTGTAGCGTTGTTTGTATCACCTGTCGATCATTGCTTTGCGAGGAGGTGAAGAGATAGGAAGAAGAGAGAGATGAAACACGATGAATACGAATGAATGGTGGCCAATTTGGATGGACGCCGAACGGCTCAGGGTCTTCAGGGTATTTCCCCACGGGCACGGCCAAACTTTGACATAACCCGGGCGAGATTTACCCGGGACTAGGACACAAGATCCGATGACAGCGGACGAGTCGAGTTGGGGACTGGGCATGTAGCATGCATGGCTTTTGTGGGTATAGGCATGGATATATGTGGGTATGGGCGTGTTGGTGTTGGCTACAGGCAGTGCAATGTCCTTGTGTTGATAGTTGGGATGTGTTATGTACAACTGACAGATGTGCTCTAAGGTCTCTATGCGGACGACAGATTCAGACACTGGCTCGTCAGCTCATCCTTGTCCCGGGACACATGACCCACCTCATCATCGATATAATCCTAAACTCGTGACCTCCCCCAGGATCGCTCGTCTCTCGCAACACCTCGCACGTTATCCGGTGTGGCCCCGGAGTCAAGTCTTCGCGGATCGAGGCAAACCGGCCAATGTTCCTGGGCGTCAGCTCACCTGCCCAAGCCAAGAAACCCTATGCTCAACTCACATGCTGCTCTCCCAGAACCCATCAATCGTGACTGCCTCTTCCTCGTCCTCATCCACCCAGCATTTGATCTTACCAAGACCAAACGTGTTGCTCCTAAGCGAGTACATCTTCACCACGCCAACGCTCGTCTCCAGCTTGAACACGACCCTCGCGCCGGGCTCGTCGGCGAGCAAGTACGGCTTGTCCGGGTAGTCGGGATGGACCCAATGTCGCCATCCGTCCGCCTCGACAGTGGTTAGGTTGAATTGAGGATCTTTGGCCCGCGTCGAATGGCATGTAGGGTGGAACGGAGGAACAACCGAATCGAGTGACGGGTTCCAGCCGTCCAATACTCGCATGCGGGGAAGTTGACCGTACTCGTGCGGCATAGTCCACATGCCCGGCATGAGCTCGCCCACTTCTTCATCGTCCTTGGGTGGTTTGCGCCAGTAGTGAGCCTGGACCGGCCAGCCTGTTTGATGCTCCAACACCATGGAGTCTTGCCATTCCGCTACGGCGGCATCGGCATGGACTTCTCCCAGGTTGAGTGCCTTCACCTCGTCATCAAATGACGGAGGTGGGTATACGGGATACGTCGCCGGAGGAGGCGGCACGGAGAAGTCGATGTCGCTAACCATCTCACACGAGGCATCGTGCAGGAAAGACGCGACAAGCATGCCCAGATCTCGGTGCCCGCGCGAGTTGAGGTGCCGCATATCGGGGTTGCCCCAGTAACTATGGCGTTTAGCTCTAGACCTCCATGCGCACAGAGCAACTCACTCCTGAGCAAAGTACGGCCGTACTAGCTGTGGGTATCTGCCGAAATGCGTGGCGAGGGGATGACGCTGGTTGATCACTGGGACGTCGTAGTATTGCGCCACAGGGAGGTGCATCCTCCCGCCTCCACCGCCCATGCCGCCATTGCTGAACGCCAGAGCCTCGACCAGAATGACTACAGGGTGATTCGGCAGGTCGAGCAAACCTCGGAGGAGGTTCTCCATGTTCTCGACATGCTCGAGGATACCCTCGTCATTGACAGCAAGTTCGACCAATACCAGATCAGCCTCCGGAGGAATGTGCAATGGGAAGCAGAAGGAGAAGTAGTCGGACCCAGTAGCTACGAAGTCAGCGTGATGTACGCGTAGAATAAGTCAGTCGTCTCACCTGGAGCAGCACCATTGACGGCAGTAACGGACGAGCCGCCCCCATAGTCCCTAACCCACTCGAAAAACTTGTGAAACCAGACTTCGTTGTCCCAGACCTGGTGTCCTTTGGTGACTGCGGGTCAGGGC
The DNA here is from genome assembly GCA_024343385.1 of Tremella yokohamensis. Lineage (NCBI taxonomy): Eukaryota > Fungi > Basidiomycota > Tremellomycetes > Tremellales > Tremellaceae > Tremella > Tremella yokohamensis. The sequence continues at coordinate 1,338,773 of BRDC01000032.1, read as the reverse complement.
ACGGGCCTCGCTAGCTCCACAGCATGAGCTCACTGCTACCTCCAATGGCTGAAATTGTCACGCTCTCGCCGCGCAGCAGCTTGTGCAGAAAGAGGCGCAAGCGGTGATGGGATCCTGCGATCAGTACGTGTCGTCCTGCCGAATGGACAGCCCATGTGATGTCTTTGCCCACGAAGCACAGAGAAGCGCCGGCGCGGTACCCAAGCAGGCAGTAAGCGGTAAGGGCACTCACCCTCGTAAGCCCTGCTCAATCTGAGGTTGGTCCTCCCATACTCCTTCTCAAATCTATCATCTTCAAGACATGCCTCCCGTGCGAGTCCTACCCTCCGCCGGACCGCCGGATGCTGCCTCTCATACTGACTCAAAGGTCGCTGCAGGTCTAGATTACCCCTGTAGCCGTTGTACCATATGTTGCGTATGGCGTATGGCGAGTCGGGCCGGTATGTCGAGTGCAGGAAGAAGACAGCAGCGAGTGAGAGGAGAATGGCAAGGAAGACGACAGGTCGACGGGAAGAGGGGAGCCACATATTGCGAGTGAAGCGACATGCGCTCGCTGTCTACGCTTGATATCGGTATCCCGACCTGCTCGACGGTACTGACCGCGAGGTATGTCCCAAGAAACAAGTGAACAGTAGAGAACAGCCGAGGAAAAGAGCAGTCTCGTCGTTCCGTCTCTTCCGAGCGGCGATCCAGTTGCTCAGGCACGACATGTTACGTAACTTGGTTTCTCCCTGGCGAGCGAGACTGCAATAAGCAGTTAAGAGCAGTACGAGGTCGATTCGATCATAATCACTTATCACCTTGAGATTGGGAATGGATAACGGCCGAGGAGATGAGGAGCGAAGACGAAGATGAAGAGGACGAGTACGATTACGAGCAGGAGTACGAGGATGGTGGTGTGAATGGGATGAACGAGGAGGAAGGAGCGGACGAGGGGGAAGAAGGCGAGGAAGGCGACGAGCCAGAGGCGAGCTCGTGAGTGAACGTTGTTACTGGGTGGGAAGATCTGGCTGCTGGATTGCCGCAGTACCACAGCTCCCGCTGGAAAGTGGGTGATGCTGACCCTCAGTGAGCCATCAGGGGAGTACGACGAAGAGGAGGACGAGGAAGAGGGATCCGATGAGGAGGAAGATGAAGAAGAGGACGAGGACGAGGACGAAGCAGAGGGGGAAGGTGAAGATGAGGACGAAGATGAGGAAGACTTGAGCGGGGAACAAGATCCTGGCGACGTGCAGATGACAGAAGGTCGGACCCCTGGTCCTCCGCCAGACCTACAGCTCCCCCATCTCCTGCGCCGCCAACTATTTCAGCCGTCTTTCCTGTCGACCGGACCTATACCTAATTCCCTATCCATCGAAGCTATCGTCGCGATCCCCTTGCCATCTCCTGTACATTCCATGGCGTCCACGCTATGCTCGAGCTACCTCCTCACTGGCGCACAAGACGGTTTTGTCCGCGCGTACAATGTCTGGCCATCGGTGAACGGACAGCAGCTCATGAGCGCACAGCAGAAGGCCGCTGTTGGCTTGGGCGATGGCGTCAACAAGGCCGGAGTGTCACGGGGATGGTGGGCCAACGAGGTAGCCGCGGACCCCTCCGCCGGCGGGCCGAGCAAGAGAGCAGAACCGGTCTATTCTATCGCTTGCGAGGGAGACGGACTCTGGGCTTTGACCGGGACCAAGGTGATCCCGAATTCTCTGCTGAAGGTGTCCCCATTCTGATGACAGTCCGGACCTATCAACATGTACACTCTTCGACATTCGCCTGGTCATCATGTGCATACCCTCAAAGGCCACACTGGCTTGGTATCGTGCATGACGCTTCTCCCAGATGAACGAGGTTTCATAAGCGGCTCTTGGGATGGAACACTCCGGGTACGTCTTTACAGATGGCGAGGTGCCACAAGTCTTACAGAGCAGGAATGGGATTTGAACACCGGCCAGGTGGTTCGGAAGTACCCTTCACACGGTGCTCAGTTCTCGTCGATATCGCTGCGCCCGTTCAATGCGCCGGTGACACCCGATGCATCTCCACGAGCCGAAGAGGACGAGCCTATGCTGGATGGGACCAATGTGACAGTGAACATTTCAAACGGTACCGAGGAGCAGAAAGGCTCTTCTCCAAAGGCAGCCGAGCCGCGATCATCAGACACAATCACAGGCGAGGAGGGCCAGCCTGCCCAGGAAGCCAAAAACGAGGAACCAGCAGCCGATGTGGAAATGGATCCGCCTTCGCCATACGACCCATTGTTCGACGACGACGATGCCGACGCCGCCGGATCGCCCGCCTTGCCAGACCCCGAGCCCAAGACCAACGGTCACAAGCCGCCTCATCTGGACCTCGCCCTGCCCAGCTCGAAGCAGAACGGCACAGGTCCGGATGGCCTACCTCAGTCCGCCACTGGGTCTGGTGCAGGCTCTCTCTTCTCTGGCATGCCCACGCCCTCGGCCTCGCGCGCTGGTGCAGCGGCCAACATCCCCTTACTTAGTCCTGCGACGTACAAGGCGTTCTCGGACGACGTACTGCTCGCGAGCTCGATGGACGGTCAAGTATCCCTCATCGACCGGCGGGTACAAGGCGATGGCCTCGTGGGGCGGCTGCAGCCCGGCGACAAGGCTCCGCCATGGTGCATGTCGGTGAGTCTCCACTATCCCTTTCGTGAATGCACTTTGTTGACGCCAGGCTTGCTGGGGCGCAGGAGGTAATCAGGTTCTTGCGGGGAGGAGGAACGGCACGGTGGACATATGGGATGTCCGACGATCGTCGTCGTCATCGTCATCGGTGCCAAACCTCCTGCGCACGCTACGTACACCAGCAGAGTCCGGCCCAGTCAGCTGTATCGTGCCTTTCCCCGACGGACGACATGTCGCCACGTACGTCCTCATTCCTTCCTTGCCTATCCACCAGCATCAGCATGATGAGGAGGCTGAGGCTGATTGGCAGTGCGTCCCAAGATAACGTCCGACTATGGAATACGATCGAGTATTTCCAGCCTGAAGATTCGATCAAGAAGCCTAAATCCTCTCGACCGCCTTTCAAGATTATCGCCGGGCATCATGGCGGTATCGTCTCTTCCATGAGTCAGTCAGCCCCGTCAACATTGAAGGAGAAGAGCTGATAAGCAGTTGTCGACCCTACTTGTCGGTTCCTCATCACTGCGAGCGGTGATCGTGGTTGGGCAGGAGAAAGCACTCGCGTAGTTTTGATCCATGAGATTAGGTGGTGAGCTCGTGACGGGAGCACGGCATGGCCAGCATCCATTTGTATCATTTCCTCTCATCGGCACCTCTGTCTGCTTTGTGCTTTTACGTGTACTCTTCCAGCATCATGCACGTCGCGCAGAGCGAATCAGACTCGATGGTATCAGGCCATGCACTTGGCGTGGACAATCTCATAGCTTGCATACGCAGCGAGTGACAGACTATATACGGAAAGAAGAAATAGGACGAAAGACGAAAACGAGGGAGATAAAAAAGGCGATAGGACGATTGGGGAAACGGACAGGGGGAGAGGAGGGGGATGAGAAAAATTCGAACACCGGGTCCGTCAACTACAGGACCGTGCCAGAGTCTCAGAGTCTCTTTTGGTTTCAACTTAGGCGCACAACCGCGCGACATCGTCGGGGGACGCGAAACCGGCAGCGCCAAGAGCACGGATGTAGTCTTGAAGCGCCTCGATCTGCTTCCTCTGCGCAGATGTCTCCTCTTCGAGCTCTATGATCTTGGTCTTGAGACCGTCACGAGTTCGTCGAGCAGACTCGGCACCCTTGTTTCGGCCCTCGTCAATCTTGGCACCGAGATCGGTCGCGCTGGCGAGGAAAGCTGGGCGGTGTAGACGAACGTGGTCGAGGAGGGAGGAGAAGTTGGGGAAAGCCATGATCTCGTCCTTGGTAAGACCGGTTGCCTTCTGGGCGGCGTCGGCAGTCCAGAAGCGGTCGGGAATAACCTTGCCGGCACCTGATCGACGAGGAGCAGATGCGGGGCCGTCGTCGAGAGACTTGACGGTGAGAGCAGGCGTGGCGGAAGCAGAGGTGAGGCGGTTCTTAGGAGGACGTCCACGACGCTTGGGCGCAGGCACAGACTCGTCGGACGCGTCGGAGATCTTGCGCTTCAGGCTTGCGGGAGAAGCGACCTGGAGGACCGACTCGACAGAAGGCGATCGCTGCATGAGACGAGGAGAGACGGTGGTGGGCTTGGAGATCTGGTCGAAGAGGCCAGCAAGGCCGAGAGACTCGGCAGTGATGGACTGAACGGCGGGCAGAGCGGTCCAGTCACCAAAGCCGGGGAAGGTCGAGGCCATGGTTGGGTCCTGGACCTGTGCGCTTTGCGCTAGTCCGTGCCCGAAACCAAGAGGGTTGGCGAAGATGTCGGGAGGCAGAAGACCTTCAAGGTCCTCGGCCGTGGGAAGGTTGAGAGAGGTCTCTGACGCCGTGGAAGTGGGCGTCGGAGCAGAGTCGGGAGAGCCTGGTCGGATGTCGTCTGCACGGATTAGCCAATGTTCACAAAGCTTGTTCACTAAGCGCTCACCCTCAAAGGGAAGGGCGAGGAAGTCCTCCCAGCTCGGCGAGCCGAGCTCGTTTGCGAAAAGCTTGGCAAACTCGGACATGGTCTTGTTGAATTCGGCTAGGTCGGTGTCGGAGAGAGAAGGAAAGGAATCGACAGACGAAACGATAGAATCGGACGAATGGGTTGGCGTCAGGTTCGACGCGTTCTTTTCGGTGCTCGGTCTGGTTGTAGACGCGTGCGACTTGATGCTCGTTCTGATGTGTTCAGATACGGCAGACTTGGTGCTGGTTGTCGACTGGTTGGGGCTCGTTCCAAGCGGTTTCGCTGGCCCTTTTTGTTGCTTGTTTAAGACTCGAGTTGTGGGCGTGTGCCTCGACAACGGGCGGGTGTTCCCGAGAGTTGTGCTCGGGGGAGGAGGGAGTTTGAGGGGAGGCAAGGGCGGACTGTATGGTGAAGCATAATGTGAAGGGTGAAGATGTAGATGCAAGAACGAAGAGGTATACGATAACATGGAATGGAGTAGGTTGTGAAGGAGAGGAGAAAACATGTCAGCACCTGATCCCACGTGAACCGGTAGGCACTCACGGGTCGCCTGGTCTTGCTGAGAGAGGAAGGTCTGTTGCGGGGCTGGGCGCGGGGCCTGGGGGGCGGGAGTGAGGGGTGTCATGTTGAAGGACATTCTGAGAACGTCTGATGGGCCGTAAGAAACGACTCCTTGGATCTTCCTGGGAGGAAGGGGGATTTAGGCGGTGAACATTGTGAACAATGTACGAGTAATAGTCTAGATGAGTTGTATGCGGCACGGGAGCGGAGCTCCTAGGTCAAGGCTGGGTAAAAGGAGTGCGCTTGTTGAGGTGGTGGGTGTTGTCGTGGTTGTTGTTGAAAGTTTCGAAGAGAGCGGTGATGAAGAGAAGAGAAGAAGAGAAAGAAGCAGGAAAGAAGGGGGGTGCTGGGGGGAGGGAGAGGGGGAGCAGACCCATCCCTGACCGTGTTGCCCGGCGAACCAAACTCCGACCCTGACAAAACGCCGAAGGACCCCAAAACGATGTGGCACTCGCATGCCTAAACAACAGAAAGTGAGGCACCTATTATGCGGTTTTAAGCGGCGTCATGGCTGGTGGCACTTGAGCGGCGAGGCACACTCCTGCTGCCACCCACTTGCACTCTTGCTAGACTCATCCTCTCTTTGACATCTATCCCAATTTCATCTCCTCAACATGGAAGGCGATCGCAAGTCCCGCTGGGACGCTCCGTCGACCAGCTCAGCAACGTCTGCCGATGCCGATGCTGCGGCCCAAGCAGCAGCTATCGCCGCAAAGATCGCAGCATCCCTTCGACCAGGCGGCGCACAGAGGAACGAGTTGATGCGGAAAGATGAAGCGGCGGGATTCACGCACGACATTGATATCAACGATTTGAGGAATCGATATGTGCTTACAAAAGGATCTACACAGAAGCAGGTGTGTTGTACTCCTTGCCTCGAGTGGTCTTTCGAAGCGATATCGCGACAAGCGATACACCTTGTCTGCGGATTCTGGAGAGCCAAGCTGACTGCAGATCTCCGAGGAGACAGGCGCATCCATCGTGACAAAGGGTGTATGGGTGCCGGACATGTCACGTATTCAGCCCGGAGAAACACCGCTCTACCTGCACATCACCGCCACATCGAAGATCGTTCTGGACAACGCCGTGAAGAAGATCCACGACCTCATCAACCAGGAGCTAGGGCCGTTGCTTGATGAACGGACGATGATCGCGCGAAATCGTGCGCTTGGTCTGCCGATGCCGCAGAACGTGCTGCCGAACGGTCGGCAAAAGTGGCCTGAAGATAAGCTCTTCATTGGGTTGGACAGTTTGCGGAATTTCAATGTGCGAGCGAAGACGGTTGGGCCTGGTGTAAGTACATTTTGAATTGTCTACCTTCAATCCAATTCTGAGCTGGAGCATCTGTGGGGCATCACTCACCAATAGGGTATGTTCGTCAAGTACATCCAGGCCGAGACTGGTGCCCGAGTACAAATTAAAGGCATCGGTTCGGGTTTCATGGAGGCAGACACTGGTCGAGAAGCAGAAGAACCTATGCACATCAACATTGCGTGAGTTTCAATTATCAGCGGCAATGTGCCCTCGGTCTTATCTCTTCATTCGCTGACATTCAGCGCGCCCACGACCGACCAGATCGAGCGCGCAAAGCTTCTTGCTGAAGACCTGCTGGCGGTGCTGCGGGTAGAATACGAGAAAGCTCGAGCTGGCGGTGGACACCAGGGCGGAGTGTACCCTCAAGGAGGCTACGGTTATGGCGCACAGGGACAAGCGGGTGCAGACCCGTATGCTGGTTACTACGTGAGTGGGATGAAGAGTCTGAAGTTCACCGCTGACTGAAAGGCGGGACAGGGGCAGGAGACGACACCTTCACAAGGGGCAGCAACACCGGCACCTGGCGGTGGTCCCCCGCCTCAACAGGGCACCGAGGCATATCAACAATACGCTGCTTACTGGGCGGCATACGGCTACGATGTCAATGATCCGCAGTGTGAGCCAGCTTCTTCTTGACTCAGGAGATGAAGCTGACTTTCAGTCCAAGCATGGCAAGCTTCTCAATATGGCCAACAAGGCCAGGCTGCTGCCCAATGATTTTTTGGTTTGTACGAGTCTATGTATGACATGCACGTGTATAGCATAATCGTGCAATTGCTATTCCAGCACAAGAGATGGCCTGAGAATGGATGTCATTATCGTTGCATCTCCCTCAGCTACATAGAATGACCCCAGAGCCATATCGAAACCTGTACAAACGGGGAATGGTCTACTCGGAGGCTGCGAGTCAGCACTGTCGTCGAGGATGCGCTTATCAGACTCACGCTTGTTGATCTCCATCTGAGCCTGGCCCCTGGACAGTCAGCGCAAGTTCCAGATAAGATAAAGAAACTCACTTGTCGTGCTGGGCATTGCCGCTGAGTTGTTGAGCCTTGTCCCCGGTAATGGCACCAACAACCGAGTCTTTCTTGCCAGTGAGGCGGTCTCCGACACTGCTTGTCAGCTCACGCCCATGTAAGTACACGGTTTGCTCACCCCTCTACGTAGCCTTGTGCCTTGGCGGCGGTGATCTCAGCCTCGCCTTCAGCATGCTGCTTCTTGCCCTCGGTGGTGAACGAGGACGGCTCGGTCGAGCCGCCGACAGCCTGGTATGCGGTCTCGATGGCTGATCCGACGAGCTCTTTGGCGGAGCCGACAAGGGAGTTGATCTGAAGTAAGTGACTGCACTCCCGCGGTAGAACACGAGAGAGCGGAAGGGGTTGAAGGGCGGGAAGGAGCGTGGGAATTGCGGACCTGGTGTATGGGGCGTGATCGGGTAGATGGGGAAGAGGGACGGTAGACTCACCTGACCGTTGGTCTTGGAGGGCTCGTTGGAGTCGGACATGTTGTTGTGTTGTGCTGCAAGTCAGAGACTATCTAGTGGCTTGTAGGTGGTCAAGGGGTGAAGAGGGTTTGCCACCCGCCTAGCTGGGGCGCAGCGAGCAGCTCGGCGAAGAGGTGAGGGGAATGAGGGGTGGAAGGAGAGAAGGAAGAGACAGAGCTAGGTACTCACTGGTGTGCGTTGAACTTCAGGTGAGAGCTAAGTGCTGATGTTGTTGAAGGTAGTGGTGATGGTGAGAAACAGACCAGACACGGTGTCAGGCTGGGTATATATAGTCTCTCTCTGACAGCGGTAATGAGCGTTTGACTTTGGGAGGATGGCGCACTCCAACGCGAACAATGGGTCTGACGTCATTCGTTCCTGAATTTCAGCTGCGACGGGTTCCAACTTTTGATGCCGGTGACGACACTGTCAAAGGCTCAAGGGAGCGGCAAGTACCGCATGCACGTTCGACAACTGTGCTAGCTGTGCAATTGAGCAGCTGGCCAGCTGGAGCTGGAGCGTGGCCACCGCTTGAATATTGAAGTAGATAGAGAATGTCGTCGGGTACAGGACAGTTGCGAGTTTCATCAAATCCGAATGAGCGATCTTGTCACCGGTCACGAATGAGACATCGCTTCCCACCGAAATAGCAGAGCACTTGATGTTTTGCCTCTTGACAGGCTTGGGTTGTTGTGGCCGGGGCTGCGCGTCGGATATCTGACACAAGACAGGACAAGACAAGTAGTCATGCTAGCAGCTCACATGCGGCCCCGTCTCCGCTTAAAAGCGACGTCAGCGTCAGTGTCGGTATACGCGTATCACAGGCTCAGAAGTGCTCGAGTGCGCCGTGCGCGCGAATGACAGTGCAAGTCATAGTCAATTGCTGCCAATCTACTGTGCACAGCCCACAAGCAGCGTTGAAGTCGACTCGTTTCCGTTGCTTCTTCTGTCGTACACAAGGACCGTGCAGGCCTATCCTGAGCGTCTTCCTCTTTGACGAGTCGGCTTCTCCGGATCCTCTCCCGATCCGTCGCACTCGCTGTCAAAGTCACATATGCAGGGTTTCTCTCTGCTGGCACGCTCTGACAGCGCTGCATGCATTATCACATCTGATCATTGGGGAGGCTGATGATCTGCATCTACGGTGAAGCCAGCTCAGGGCACTGGGCTTGGACCTCGGATTTCCCGAAGGATCCCTTTGGAACCGTACCGGTCGACCGGCCGACTTCCGGTCCATCTCACTAAGAAGAGCACTGTCCCCGTTTAAAGAAGGCTTGGATGGTGTTGCTTGGATTGCTACCATCATCTGTCGACAGCACAGAGCACAGAGAATACTGCACATCATGGTGAGTCACCTCTGCCCCTTCATAGGTAGCCCAGGTGGAAGAGTCGGTGCTCGACTTCTGAGTCTGCTCGCATGGGCTGCTGCTCTATGAGCGGCGCGGCTGCTGAGAAGGCGTCGCGCGCACGACGTGTCGTCGAGTGTCAGAGACCGCTAGCGGAAGGGCTGTGGTAGAGATCGCTGCTGATTCCAGACTGGCACTCACGACGACATCATCATCGAGTCTTACACCGTTCGGGACCTCCGGTTCCCGACATCCCTCTCGGGTGTCGGCTCGGACCCCATGAACTCGGCGGGCGAGAACGCCCTCGGTTACCTACAGTACAAGTGGGTAGAGCGCTCCACGAGAGAAGGCGTCTGCTAACAAGCAGGACCAACAAAGGTCTGATCGGTACTGGCTTCTCCTTCTCCAACGGACAGGGTAACGAGTGAGTCGTCCCCTTGCAATCAGGAATGAGGCTGATGGGAAGGGTGCTCTGCACCGCCATCCACGCCCTCGCGCCGCGATTCATCGGCCGTACCCTCCAATCCATAGTCGAGAACTTTGGCAAGACCCAACGCGAGATTGTCTCTGGTCAAATCCGCTTCATGTCCCCCGAGCGGGGCGTGATGCAGCTCGCATGCTGTGCCATCCTCAACGCCGTATGGGACTTGTGGGCCAAAGCTGAGAAGAAGCCCCTTTGGCGCTTGGTCGTCGACTTTACCCCCGAAGAGTTTGTACGGTGCATCGACTTCCGATACCTCACCGACGTGATCACGCCCGAGTCGGCCATCGAGCTCCTCAAGTCGATGGAGGCTGGCAAGCAGGAGCGCCTGGAGAAGGCCCTGAAGAACCAGGCTGTTGTTGGGTACAACACGTCGGTCGGATGGCTTGGGTTTGATGATGACGAGGTGCGCAAGCGGTTGGACAAGGCTATCAAAGACGGCTTCAAGCACTTCAAGCTCAAGGTCGGACTTGGCCACGAGGCCGACCGTCGTCGCCTGGGTCTCATCCGCGAGGTCGCAGGCAAGGATGCGGTCATCATGACCGACGTCAACCAGCTTTGGGACGTTGACGAGGCTATCGAGTACATGCCTGCTCTTGCCGACCTCGACCTCTTGTGAGTATCCCATACGGGATTGACAGGTCACAGTGCTGACTCGGCAGCTTCATTGAAGAGCCCACTTCCCCCGACGATATCCTCGGCCACGCCAAGATCCGCAAAGCCCTCAAACAATACGGCATCGGCGTAGCGACCGGCGAGCACATCAACAACCGTGTCATGTTCAAGCAGTTCTTCCAAGCCGAGGCGCTCGACGTTTGCCAGCTCGACGCCATGCGTCTTTGCGGCATCAACGAGATCCTCGCCGTCCTGCTCATGTCGGCAAAGTATAACATCCCCGTCATGCCCCACTCGGGTGGCGTCGGCATGCCCGAGCTGTGCCAGCACGTCTCTACACTCGACTTTGTGTCCGTCTCGGGCAAGGCGCTTCTCGAGTACACCGACCACCTGCACGACCGCTTCGTCGACCCGTGCACCATGACGGGGGGATACTACACCACGCCCACGGCGCCCGGATACTCGTCTGATATCAAGGAGGATACGTTTGATGAGTTCCAGTGCCCCGAAGGATCGTTCTGGCAGTCAGAGCAGGGACAGAAGATGCTCAATGACAAGTGGAGGGGTATCGCCTACCTTCAAACCAGCTAGGTTGCGGTGGGAGGACGTTGGGAATTTATGTAAGGCAAGGGAGCAGCATCAATGTCATGTCACGGTATCATATGCAAATCTGCCATCTTCTGCTGCGACGTCTGCGCCCCGTTCCATGCTCAGCCTGAGGGAGACGGAGTACATGACTGACATCCGCTCGAGTCAAGAATAGGGTACCGATAAAACCGCAACAGACGGCCCGTGAAGCCGGACCACCTCCACCTTCCCCGTCCGCATCTACATGTACCTCCCTCCATCTGTCTCCATCATCCTCTTGCATTTCTCCTATTGTATCGAGTACAACTGAGGGGCCGGACCCCTCCGACTGGTCAGATACACCGACATGGCGTCCTATGCCGCCCGCTTGCGATCCCTGTACCCATACCGGCCCCCGTCCACCTCGATCGACCACCTCGTCATTGGCGGAGGAGTGGTCGGTTTGTCGGTCGCGGCGGGTCTAGTCAATACGTGCGGGAAAGACCGCACGACTTTCTTGGTAGAGCGAAGAGGGCAGGTAAGTCTCTTCCCAAGGCTGCTGACAAGCTGTTGGATGCAAGCTTATAATCAGCTGGGACAAGAGACGACGTGCGTTGTATGGACCGATCCTGCTAATGCTTACTGACGCTGTGCAGATCGAGAAATTCAGAGGTCATCCATTCTGGTATCTAGTAGGTAGCGGCTGATCTGGAGACGAGGTGAGCTGACTCGACAGCTACCCGATCGGCAGTCTCAAATCACGACTATGTATACGAGGACGGGACATGCTGTACGAGCGATGCAAGGCGCTCGACATCGCCCACAAGAAAACGCAGAAAGTTTGTCCGAGCTATGACACTAATCCAATCCTGGAGCGCTGACCGTAGCTCATCGTGGCCACGTCCAACTCTCAAGTCCCATACCTCGACAAGCTCTCCGAGCACACCCAACACCCCGTGTTCCTCACTGAAGACGGCCCGACCGGTCCAGCGCAGAACAACTCGATCATCCCAACATACTTTCTATCAGGGGACGAAGCGAGAGACCTCGAGCCCGACCTGTCACCTTCCGTCGTGGGGGCGCTGCTCGTCACTGAAACAGGTATAGTCGATTCGCAGGCGCTCGTCGACTCTCTCCAGCGGGAAATGGACGAGCCGGAATACCTCTTCGCTTCTAATGGAGAAGAAGTGGCTGTTGGTACAGCAGCGACGGGCGAGCCGCGCGAGCCCGGCGAGGGCGTGAGTATGGTGGGCACGCGCGTGGTGCGTGTTGATAGGGAGGAAGGAGGGGATGGGTGGGTTGTACAGATGGAGAGTAACTGGGAGGGGCTGGCCGAAGGGGAGAAAGGCGAGGTAGAGAGTGTGCGGGCGGACGTGGTGGTGAATGCCGCTGGGCTCGGTGCGGTCAGCTTGATGGAGGGTGTTGTGCCCCCTGATGAGATGCGCGAGATGTGGCTCGTCAAGGGTGAGCCCTTTTCACCATCATACTACTCCCGAGTCCTCGACGGACGGGACACGCTGACTTGCAGGTAATTACATGTCGTACAAAGGGCGTGGGGTAGATCACGTCTCTCGCCTGATCTACCCGTGTCCAGGTGCCAACCTAGACCATCTCGGTACTCACCTCGTGCGTCATCCCCCTTCTTCCTTCGTTATGTCGCTTGAAAGTCCCGATGTCGGAAGCTGACAGCAGACCCTCGACCTCGACGGCAACATCCGTTTCGGACCAGATGCCGAGCCTCTCGGTGACGCCGAGACATACCGCAACGATCCAGATTACTGGCGAGACCGTCTCTCACCCGCCGACTCCCCCGAGCTCGTCGTGGCGTTCGCGCGGTCCGTACAGGCTTACCTGCCGCACGTAGACCCGGCCAACTTCTCGCCCGACTATGCTGGTATAAGGCCCAACCTCGTGTCCTCTGCCCAGAAAGGCTTTAGCGATTTTCATATTCGACATCATACGGACCGTAGGGGGTTCATCGAGTTACTGGGATTTAACAGTCCTGGATTGACGAGTGCCTTGGCTGTAGGGGAGCATGTCGCGAGTATGGTGCGGCGCGAGGTGTATGGTTTGCCGAGTCGGACGTATAATTTGGACAGGTTCGCGAGGGGGTGGGAGTAGATCATCACACATATATCTAGCTAGATAATGACAGGTTGCATGTTAGACGTTGACCTAGATCCATGGTCGCGGAGGAGTACTCGCGACTTGGTAACACCACTAAATACAGAATCGACTCGACTGGACTCGAGACCGCGAATTAGGAGCTGGCAGCGGCCGCTTCGGCATGCCTCTCGTCCTCTTCTGCTCGCTCGACCTCTTCTTCCAGCCTGATTCGCCCTTCGCGCTCTTTGGTGCGCTGGTACGCAGTGCCAGCCAAGAGGGCGATAGGGTGCAAGACGAGGCAGATGATGATGGTCACGAGGAGAGCCGTCGGTTTGGGCAGCGCCGTGGTAGGTAGAGTCGGGTTGACTCGAGGAGATGAGAATAGGAGAGCGAAGAGGAGGTACTCTGAAGCAGCAGTCAAGAAGCTGCAGCGAGTCAGCTTCGACTCTGAGAAATCGACAGTCCATTGCTTGTGGCATGGGCGCGTTTTAGGAGCAAAACGCACTAGTTTCTCCTGATGCCTTCCCAGATGGCAGCGACGACATTCGTCCCGGCCACAAGGCCAACAGCCTGCCACGTCCACTTTGTCTGCAGCTCTTTGCTGTCGATGACCCAGCCCAGAGCCACGAATCCCCCATGCATCCAGTCGAGCTCGAACAGGATGGCGAGAAGCATCGTCATGGGCGCGTGAATGAACACTGCGTCCAAGGGTCGCTTGAGCGATACGGGGTAATATAGAAGCGTGATGTGGATAGAGAGGCTGTACATCAGCCTACCTTCGCTTGGCTCATGGGCCGCAGGAGGACGAACAGGTTGATCAAGTTGAGAAGTAGGACAACTTCTGCGCCCCAGAAGAATTGCAGTGACTGATTATCAGCTGAGATCTACCCCACGTCAATATAGAAGCTGACCCAGAAGACAGCCCACGCAGCTTGAAGCCAATTGGCGATTGCAAACCTCAGTCCCACTCCGTGTACGAGAGTTTCCTATCCCGTCAGCTGGATTCGAAGTCGTGAATGATCCAGCTCACTTTCGTGACCTCTTTGCGAACGAGTAGGAGTACGAGGCAGAACCCGACTACTGGTGAGCCCTGCAAATGCCGCACTGTATTCAAAATGCTGACCTTGCAGGATATACAACAACGCCCAATACAACCCAATCATGATGGAATTCGGACTCATCAAAGTTGGATAGAGGTTGTTGACCCCTCTCAATCCAGGCTTGATCGCGAGCGCACACACGAGGTTTGCACCCATCGACACGAGCACTAGGCCTTAGCGACCGTGTCCCTTGTTGAGAGTATCGCAAGGCAGCTCACCAGAGATGGGGACGGCGATTTGCAGACGGACCAGCCGCATCGACTCGCGGAACTGAGCCGGCGTGATGATGTCCTCCGGGACATCGTAGCTCGACATGTTGGTCACCTGATCGATCCTCTGGGTAGAGGGGAGAGAGGATGACAATGAGAAAGATGAAGAGATGGAAGGTAGAGAAGAGGTCGGAGGATGAAGTTCTGGTCTGAAGGGAGGGCGATTGATGGTTGGGAATGACGTAATGAAAGCTATGTCATGGTCCAAACGGTTCGTGTCGTTGGCTTGCCATGCATGGGCTAATCTGATCATGCTACGGATGTGCAGTCCACGTCTGACTGTAGTCACACCTGGCACTCCCATGCATGCTCCTTGCTGCTTGGCATCTTGTATGACTGCGAATGTGGGAGCGAGATCCCAGGTTGTAACCACGAGTCGTCCGTGACGCCGGAGCAGTTGCCGATCGTCGTTCCACTCTCACCCATTCCCCTCCTCTCCTATCTCATCTCTTCACTCTCATCGCATTTTTTTTCTCGTTCGACTTGCTTCTGTACAATCATAAAAAACACCAGGATCCGGTGGCGACCCTCACGATCTACTTCTATCGCCGCCACCGTCTGCCTCCCTGCTTGCTTCGACCAACATGCCCCCCGTCCCCTCCACCTCCCCAGCGACCGGCCAGCCAGTACCGCCCGACTACCTGCACACATGTTCCACCTTCTTCCAGGACACCTCAGGCCGGTCAGTACTCTTGAGAGGTGTCAACCTGTCCGGATCGGCCAAAGCACCGCAAAATCAGCCGTCCTACTCGTTGGACGACTTCTGGGAAAGCGGCGAGGAGGGCAGGGGCGACTTTGTCGGACGGCCACTCAATCTCGAAGATGGTAGTGCCGATGTCCACCTGGCGAGATTACGAGCATGGGGTTTCAACATGCTTCGATACGTCTTCACATGGGAGGCACTCGAGCATGAAGGACCGGGGAAGTACGACTTGGAGTACATCGGTTATGTCGTCAAGGTGCTGCGCAAGTGCAAAGAGTGGGGATTCCGAGTGTTCATGGACCCACATCAGGATGTGGTGAGTGACATACAGCGACGCCTCCAGTCCCAGCACATATACTTACCTCGTAGTGGTCCCGCTTCTCAGGAGGGTCCGGCGCGCCCCTTTGGACGCTATACGCATGTGGGATCGATCCCCGGAATCAGTCTGTCACCGGCGCCACATTGTTGCACAACGAATGGCCATCTGCCTCGGCCCCAAAGCCAGCCTCTTACCCCGGCATGATTTGGGGCACAAATTACACCCATCTCACCTCTCAGACCGTCTTCACGCTCTTCTTCGCTGGCAAGACCTTTGCGCCGAAATGTATCATTGATGGGGTGAACATCCAGGACTACCTGCAAAAGCACTTCATCGACGCTTGCGTGGTGCTCGCCAAGGCCATCGCGGACGCTGGCGATCTGTACGACTCTTGCGTGCTCGGGTGGGACAGCATGAACGAACCGGGCGAGGGCTTGGTCGCCAAGGGGGATCTGGCAGTCATTCCGAAAGACCAGCAGCTGAAGAAGGGACCATCACCAACACCATTCGAAGGGATGCGTCTGGGGATGGGCGAGGCGCAGGAGGTCGTCGAGTGGGGTTTCGGCCCCATGGGTCCATACCAGGCCGGTAAAACCATTATCGATCCCCAGGGTGCCCGTTTGTGGCTCAAGCCAGAAGACGAGGCGACTCGAGGGGGCGGCAAATGGGGCTGGACACGAGGAGAAGACTGGGAACTCGGGACCTGTATATGGGCCCAGCATGGGGTCTGGGACACTTCGACCAAGACTCTTCTCAAGCCATACTATTTCGATACGTTTCCCTCCGACTCTCTGCGACTGCCGGTCTTTGACGAAGACTTCTTCAAACCTCATGCGATCGCCTATGGAGAGGCCATTCGCCGTGTACATCCCGAGGCGGTGCTCTTCATCCAAGCACCCGTCTTCCATCGACCGCCCGCTCTTCCTCAGAGCTTGCTGAAAGGGCGCGCCTGCAATTCGCCGCACTACTACGACGGTCTTACCCTCATGACGAAACACTGGAATTGGTTCAACGCAGATGCCCTTGGCATGATCCGCAAGAAATACTGGAGCATTATTCAGGCGCTTCGAGTGGGCGAGACAGCGATCCGGAAGAGCATACAAGACCAACTCGGGATGTTCAAAGATGACACTCGAGAGGTGCTCGGCCAATATCCTACGCTCATAGGCGAGATCGGAGTACCCTATGACATGGTCAGTGACCCTCATGCCACTCCAAACGGCCTTGCTGACGAGCAGGACGACAAGAAGTCTTACGGTTATACCGAAGGTGGCAAATATGAAGGCGACTACTCGTCACAACAGCGAGCACTCGACTGCTCCTTAAATGCCACGGACGGTCCGAACTGCCTGAACTACACCATTTGGACATACTGTCCTGACAATACGCATCAGTGGGGAGATTTGTGGAACGGCGAGGACTTATCGCTCTGGTCTGCTGAGGACGTTCGGCCCATGATCGCTCAACGATACTCTGACGACCCGAAGAATATTTCTACCACGACCATCACTGTTGCGCCTACAGCCGTCGACGCTTTGACCGCTTCTTCGGTCTCATTAGCTGTGCCTTCGAGTGCCACGACTCTGGTCAACCCTCCCACACTGTCTTTCCCAGAGTTGTCTCCCGGTAGTATCGCCAAAGGCGACTTCCCCTTCGCACTCATACATGACGGTGCTCGAGCGGTCGGCGCCTTCAGTCGGCCTTTCCCGGTGAAGACTGTTGGCGAGCCCATACGTATCGATTTCGACCTCACGACTTCTCGATTCACTCTTCGCGTCAAAGTCACTCCCAATGACTTTCCCTCGTCGACCACGGACGAGGGAGACGGGCTTGTCACCGAGGTCTTCCTCCCTTATGTGCACTACGCAGCCAGCCTGCAGGACGGCTCAGTCTCGCTTACAACTGACGAGAAACCGATCTCACCAAGTGCTTCAACAACATCTCTACTGCACGAGCAACATCAGTCTAAATTGGCGTTCGATGTCGAGGGCAATCGTCTCGTGCCCCAAGTGACTTCGCCGACGCCGGTCCGCTTACAGGCAAATGGCAAGTCCGTTGGCGCCGACTCGACCCCCTCTCCAGCGTCATCCGTGATGATCCCAGACGAGTCCAGCGGCCTGGCTTTGTCCATCTCGGTCAATGCCTCGCACGGTACTACATCGACAGTCGGCCAGACACTATACTGGAAATACGACAAGCCTACTTCAAGGAATGAGGTGTACACGCTCGAGGTGAGCCGGGTTGGCGGGGTGCTCATGAAGGCGTTCGGGGGCGAAGTGGAAGAGAAAAGCTGGAAGGACGTATGTGCCTGCCCGCAATCGTGTGTCATCAGTTGATTTCCGTGTAGGTGTTGAAGGAGGCTCAGAGGCTGGGCATGGGTATGGGCTGGGTGAGCTTCCGCTAGAGGATGCATCTGAGCATATGGACGTTGTAGACACCATGTCAATGTATCTTGTCGCATACGGCGAAAGCCGGCTCGGACCTTGACATTGCCGGCGGGATCATTGACGACGCACCATGCGGTGTCAGTCTAGACGACCATGCGTTTGCATCTCCTCTACAATTTCTCTCGAAACATACAGAGGACAGCTTCACCCATACTCGGACGAGCTACAAGGAACATGTCCTTCTCCTCGGCATTCAAAGAGCACAGCTCGCCGCTCGACAAAGATCAGGCGACGCTCTCCAACTACCACGAGGTGCGCACCAACCACACCCACCTGGAATGGACGATCGACTGGTCGGCCCAGACATTCGGCGGGCGCGCGACGCTAGCTATGACCAGCTCGAAAGATGTAGACGAGGTCGTGCTGGATGCGAGCTATCTCGATGTCAAGCGCGTCCTTGCGGATGGCAAAGAAGCGGTGGGTCCGCCTTCTCTCTCCGTTGTAGTCTAGACTAAAGCGGACAGCAATGGCGGACTGGGGAGAGGATTGGAGTGATGGGCGAGGGGCTGTTCATTGATTTACCGCATACGCTCAAGTCTGGCGGGGTGAGCTCTTCTTCCCTCCTGACCCAACCGGCTTGGTGCTTATGCTAGGCTGTGGACATCACAGTGGAATACAGCACTACGAAAGAATGCACTGCGGTCGGATGGCTCACACCTGTGTAAGCATCCCCCGACCCCTCAATCTTCCTCCAGACGCTGAGAGGAACAGCCAGACAAAGTCGGGCAAGTACCCGTACCTCTACTCGCAATCCCAAGCCATCCACGCCCGCTCAATGCTCCCATGCCAAGACACACCAGCAATCAAATCGACCTACTCGGCCAAAGTCAAGTCGATCTTGCCGGTCCTGATGAGCGGTCTGCGCAAGTCGCCCCCATCTGAAGAGGTGCTCACACCCGGCGAAGAGCGGGAGTATGTGTACGATCAGGTGCGCAATACTCAAGAATATGTCATGCTGTGCTGATGTGCAGCCTGTGGCTATCCCGAGTTACCTCATTGCCATTGCGTCGGGTGAATTGGTGTACCGGCCATTCAACAAGCTGGACGGGAGGAGCTGGCGGACGGGCTGCTGGGCAGAGGTCAGTTGATAGAGTACGGCGACACCAGAGGAGGCTGATAGGATAGCCTGGCATGATTGAGGATTGTTTCTGGGAGTTCAAGGAGGATACTGCCAAGTGAGAATCCTGCGTCGTATGTTCTCCAATAGCTAATGCTCAGCTTTGTCAAGACTGCCGAGGACCTCACTTCACCATACGAGTTCGGCGTGTACGACATTCTGTTCTTGCCGGACTCGTTCCCTTACGGCGGTCAGCTACATTCGTGGCCATTACTCTTGCAGCTGAATCCTCAGGAATGGAGAACAGCTGCCTGACTTTCGCGACTCCGACAATCGTGGCGGGCGACCGAAGTGCCGTGGACGTATGTGCACACGAGATCAGCCATGTGAGTCTTAGTCTCCAAAGCGCGATAGCACTCGCTGAGATCGCAGAGCTGGTTTGGCAATGGCATTGGGTGTGCTTCGTGGAGTCATTTCTGGCTCAACGAGGTGGGTTGCTATCGTGCTACGGGACGCTTGTGTTGACTATCAGGGCTGGACCACCTACCTCGAGCGACTGATCATCCGCGAGACACATTCAGAGGGAGAGAGGCAGATGTGAGTGTTAATATGGCGATGTAACAGCTTCATAGCTGACAAGTTCAGGAGCTTCGCGATCGGTGCGACTTCTCGGAAGATGCTGTTGTTCGCGCTCACATCTTAGGCCGCCGCGGGCTGCAGCTTGATCTGGAGAGATTTGAACCACGCTTTCAACGTTTGGTACTGCCTTACAAGGAGTACGAGGTGAGTCGCACCTCAACTTGAGACTATCCTGACAGAACAGGACCGTGCGCAAAATCCACACAGTTTTCGAAGGAAGCTGACAGCACAGCCGATGAGGGTTACTCTCAGGTCGCGTACGAGAAGGTGAGTACAACCGAGCTCCTGACGACACGCCCTGACAATCAGGGGTCCAACTTCCTTCTGCTCATCGAGCAAACCGTTGGCGGCGTGGACAACTTCATCCCGTACATGCGGGACTACGTCAAGACGTTCAACGGAAGCTCCATCACGACCGACCAATGGCGCAGCCATCTGTTCCACTACTTTGGCAAGGTCGACGGGGGTAAGCACATCAAAGAGCTGGCCAAAATTGACTGGGACGAGGTGAGTCAAGGTTTCTTGTCAAGCTAGATGGCAGTGCTGAGAAGCTAGTGGCTGCATGGAGACGGTAAAGACCTCTGTGTGGACATGCAATACGCCGATACATTGACCAAGCCCGTCAGTTCATCTCTCGGATCGTACCAAGCTCTCATCTGAGATTCAGGCGCTTGACCTAGCGGAGAAATGGGACCAAGCCCGTGACGACTCCGTTCTGGAGCAGTTCTCGCCAAAAGACGTCGAGTCGTTCTCTGCCAACCAGAAAAGTCAGCTTCTACCTTCTCACTCGATTGATGAAGCTGACAGCCAGTCGTCTTCCTCAACAAGCTCGGCGAGAAGGAACCGTTGTCCGTAAAAGCATGTCACGCACTGGGGGAGAAGTATGCCCTGGCCCAAGCAGGCAACGCCGAGCTTCGGTTGAGGTTCTACCAGATCGTCCTTGAGACAAGCGGAGACTACAGCGAGGACGCCGCGAGTGAGTCCAAGGCCGGGTCGCATCTGCCATGAAGGCGCTGACATGTCATAGAGTGGGTGGTGACCAAGGGCCGGATGAAGTTCTGCCGACCGACCTTCCGCCTGATCAACGAGCAGAATCCCGAATTGGCCAAGAAGACTTTCTTGGCACACAAGGATTTCTACCATCCTATTGCGCGGAAAATGATCGCGCGTGATCTCGGTGTCAAGGTGGATTAGACGAGTCAAGTAGCTGTCAAGTAGCTGTGCATTGCGATACATATACAGAGTGTGTACAACGACACAGTTTGCCACGGTGCAGCCGATCATCTTTTGGGGTTCAGTCGTTCAGTTATGACACCCTCTGCACAAGTACGATTATTGTCTACGAAGATCTACGCCCAATCAGGCAGTGATGGAGGTGGTGGCCAACCACCGTTCGAGGTCCTGCCCGTCAGCATCAATCTCATTGCAAGCCCGCCATGTTGTAGACTCACGTCCATAGGCAAACCCGACTTGGGCGGTCGATTGCCCGTATCCATCCCAGGAGTCAGGTTGACCTCTCGCAGGGCTTTGGCACCTTGCGGCGTCCACGGTGATTGAGACAGAGACACCAAAAATGGATCCGTGCTCGTTTCTACCTGCGACGATGACGGTAGCAGCTGCTGCTGCTGCTGCAGGGGAGCAGGAGTAAGAGGCAGACGTTCTTTCCCTTTCCCCTTTTCGCGCTCAATCTGTTGTCCACCTGCAGGCTTGTGCTTTGGTTTTGGCGGTGGAGTCGGGCCGTCCATTTGGCTTTTGGTAGGCTTGACAGGCGTAGAGATAGCCCCACTCAGACCCCATGGCGCTGAGGCATACGGATGCCCATGGCCGTGCCCGTGGGCATCTGGTCGAGGGGGCGAGTCGGTAAATCCCATACTGCTCGCCCAGACATTCTCGATGGGCGCACGGAGGATGTATGCCGTTGTCGGAGAATAAGTCGGTGTGCTGGGCGAGCCAGAGACGAGGTGGCGTGTGCGGGAGTGCGACAAGCTAGGTAGAGGGGTACGAACGAAATCCAGTGTGAGGCCGTGAGCGGGTTTACGTCGAGGGGTATGGGCTGGGCTGAATGTTGATGAAGATGGGTGCGGTGGGGATGGCATGGAGCGGGTGCGGGTTGAGGTTGAGCGTTGTGAGTATACCGAGGGCGAGTCGGCCGGTTGACCCTGCGGCTTGACTTCGAAGGTCGGACGCACGGGGGTCTGTGCGACCTCGGATAAGGCTGTCGCGGGCGGTGTAAATGAGCTCTCCCCAGCCTCAGCGGGCATTTCTGTGCAAGGCGGTCGTTCGAAGTCTGTCGATGGTTCCTTGAGGGAAGCTGGGGGAGTCGGCGAGATGATGTGCGGGACGAACAGCGGACTGGTAGCGACGGGTGTAGGTAGCCGAGGCAGCACGACAACGTCGACAGTGTCTTCCCCATTGTGCTCGTGAACCTCAAGCTGCGGATCGTCGACGTCCATCGTCGGAGACTCGTGCGACGGAAGACCAAGCGACGCAGGCGAGTACTCGACCCGACCGAGCAGACTGGCCGCTGCGACAGACGGCGGCCTCGACGCCACGCCAAGATAATAACTCGATATAGATTGTGGCACACTAGGTTGTCTTGCGTGACGCGCCTCTCCAACCGGGCTAGGAGTGGGAAAGCACGAGCCCAACCCTGGGCCCGCATGATGGCCGAGCGTCTCAAACGACTTCCGCGACGCGAAGGAGCGAGATGAGCTGTGCGTGCGGTCGTGCTTGAGCGGGACGGTCAGCAGCGGGGTGTGCGGTGCCGGTGGCGTGATAGGCAGGTCGGAATTGTCGTCGTGCGAGTCGTGCGAGTCGACCGAGGTAGAGCGCATCATCATGGGTGTGGAGGGTACCGCAGCTGGGAAAGGTCGGCGAGGGGGGACGGGGCCTCTGAGAGGAGGAGAGACGATGACGGATGACCTGGATGGAGGACGGGCGAGCGAAGTAGAGGCCGATGCGAGCGCGGCGACTTTGGCTCGCCATTCTCGTTCGGCGCGCCGGGAAGCGTTGGGCGAGACGCCGTTGGACTTGGTGGAGAAGGTGGACGAGCGGCGATGCAGGCCGGAGGCAGAGCGCAGACGCGGTGGGATGGCAGAGGCAGAGGCAGAGGCTGGCGGGGCAGCGAGGGTGGTAGTACTTGTGACTGGCCTGATTTTGGGCGGTCTAGGCGGCAGCGACATGCGCAGACGCGATGCTCGTTTCCCCTCGTTGATGTCAGCTGCCGTCGGCTCTAAACCCGCTGCGATCTCGGCTTGATGGACCAGCTTCTCGAATGCCGCCATCTCTTCGCCGAGAGTACGAGCGACCTTGGCCCGATGAGCGGGAGTTGGTGCAGGGGCGGTGGGGTGACTGATGGTCGCGTGAGGCCGTTTCGTCGATAGCTTTCTCCCGATGGATCTCGATTTGACCGTCTTGAACCCCGAGGCAGAGCCCAGGGTAGGAGGTGCAGATGAAGGGGGAAGAAGATCGCTACCGGGAATGGGGTCGGCCATATCGTCCATACCCCCCGGCATGCGATGAGGCGACACTTCCCCAGAGAGAGGGTAAGCAAAAGCAGGATGGGTCGCACATGGCGGCTGTCCGACAGGCTTGGTCTGCGCCTGGCCCATGTTGCTAATGCTGGAATCTGGGTAAGGCTCGCGACTGAGCCGAAGACGAAGCGCAGCGAGGATATTCGTCGACCCGAGCTTGCGTTTCTGCTGCCGTTTTGGGCCGTGCGGGTGGACGCTGGAGGGTATGGAGAGAGTCGACGAAGCGGGCGTGAAGAGGGGTGTGTCGGGCGGCGAGGACGAGTTCGAGTACGAGCACGAGCTACCTGGCGTGTGACACGGATGATGTGGCTGAGGGTAGGGCATGCTGGACGGCGAGCGGGGTGTTTATACGCGTCGAGTGAGCGGGGAGGGTCGTGGGATCCGGTGAGTCGGGGCGCTGTGAGGGTGGAAAGGGGTCAGAGGAGCGCTAGAAGCCGATTTGATGTGGTGAGGAGAGGAGGGGGGAGGTGTGGCTTGGGACGACCTGTGGGTGTCAACGGGTCTGTACCGTGTGGGATGAGGATTGAAGGGGGGCTCACTCGCTGTCTTTCTCTGGTGCTACGCTGGAGGAAGAGGAGAGTAGACGTAGTCCAAGGACGAGCTGAGACGAAGTAGTGTCAGAAGGCCTGTGGGTGTGGATGAATCAGTGTGATCAGGTGGACAACAAGTCCTGTCCTCGTGTCATGATGTGTTGTCCTTTTCAGTATCCCCTGCATCCTGCCCTGCCCTGCTCGCCGTGACCGGGGTTGAGAGTATGCCCGGTGATGATGTTGATGTCCAGAGTGTTGATGAGGAGGTAGCGATGAACGCCTCGTGGTCAAAGGAATCCCCTTGAATGGACAAGCTGTGTATGTCCCTTTGGCATCAACACAATCGTCATTCCTTGGCGGCTGCTGCTTGTGTTGCTGCTGCATGTGAAACCGAGGCCCTTGAGCTGATCAGCAGAGACGCGACACGTCAAATGGGCAAGACACGGAGAGGTATGTTGGAGACGCAAAAACCCCAGTCTAGCGGCGTGACGGGTACCGGGGATCTCGGTGTCGGCATCGGTGACACCGGCATCGGTCTCACTCTAGTTACTGCAACAACTCGTACAAAGTCCATATTTGCATCACCCGGCCAGCGGGGATCTGATGTCTGGGATCTACAAGCAGCTACAAATTTTAAAACGCCCGACCGGGTTCTTCGTGCTCATCCCCAAACACGTCGCCCTCACTAACGTTGACTACCCTCAACTGGGATCCGCGGCGAATACTGCCGACGCTGCTAATATGGGGCGAACCGCTCGGGCTCACACCACCACCACCACCGACAATAGGGTTGGACGCACGGCGCGCCATACCGACGCTATCGCTGGACCGGCGGCTGGTCGTGCTGAGACCGGGGAGACCGGCGTGCGGGACCGAACCTCTCCTGCCGGCTGGACCGCCGGCCAGTTGGCGACCGAGAGGCTGGGACACGCTGCGGGCTCCAGTGGGCATCGAAGAAGAGAAGGGGAGGGCGGGTTCGTAAGATGTAGGAGAAGATGCGACGAGGGCGACAGTAGGAGAGGCGGAGCGCTCAAAGTCCATCGGGGCGATCTGGGGTGCGCCGTTGAGAGGGGCGTGACCGTGGATCATCGACATTGGCGATGGCGAGCGGACGAAGGGAATGTCACGCATCTGTTGCTGCTGGTGCTGCTGGTGCTGCACAGGCAGTTCCTGGTGTGCGTGCGAGCGAAGAGTGGCAGTAGGGGAGATGGAGCGGAAAGCCGGGCGCTCGGCGAGTTGCGATTCAAGCTGGGACCAATCGAGACCGTCTTGCTCCGGTCCAGATGTGGTCATCATGTATGGCAGGGTCGAAGGTGTAGGGGGTACAGTGGGCGGCTGGACAAAGAGAGACGGCACGAGCATTTGGTTCGGGTGCGCGTGAGCGTCGATGGGTCCAGAGGCGCTCGACTCGGCAACAGCAGCAGGCTCGACACCGTCGATGGTGATGAGCGGCTGCGACTGCTGTTGCAGAGGAGCAGCCTCGTAGACCTGTGTGGACGCCACGCCCGTCGCGGGCGGAGATAGAACATGACTTTCGTCACCCGCTGAGAAGCTCGCCTCGCTGCCTGCCGCCGAGGCGCGACGGGGCAGACGGGATTCGTCCAGTTTTCCAAGCCCGAAATCAATCTCTTCCCACTTGATCGCAGAAGACAACTTGGAGCCGGATCGACCCAGGCGGTTCTGTACCTGCGTCATCTCCTTGTCGTGAATCTCGGGCGCATCGGCACTCGAAGCTGAGTGGGCGGACCGCATGGACGTGCGGGTGGAGATACGCTTGACCTGCGTGAAGATGTCCGCCAGCACGCCCGTATCTTTCTCGTTGGCATCGCGGCCAAACGAGTACTGGGTGCCGCGAGGGCGGAAACGTCCAAAGAGCGAGTTGGAGGTACCATTGCCGCCGGACGGGGCGGCAGGGTTGAATCCGTCGTCCATATCAAAGTATCGCGCCGCACGGCGTTTGCGCGCGATACGCACTCGCCGGCGAACGTACCATATCGTCAGGGGAAGAGCGAGGAGACAGATGATCGTGACGGGTACAGCGATCGAGATGTCTTTCTTCTTCTCAGCCGCCTTGTCAGCAGAAACAGTGGCCGTGCTGTTGCTGGCCGTGATGGTGTCGAGCATCCCGGCGCTCCATACCGACTTCCACGTCCACGCGCTGCTGGAAGGATCGCGCATGTCGAGGTAATACACGTCGCTGCGCGGAGAGCCGGACGGGCCCAGGCCGAACGCAGAGATCATGACGCCCGACGGGGTCATGATGGCCGAGTGGTATGCTACGGCGGAAGAGCTGGGCGGTTGTAGGTTGGACGGGGTCGACCATGCCCAGGTGGTCGTGTTAAGGAAAGCGAGCAGCGCTGTGGCCGAATCGGTGGTCATGCTACTGGCGTCGGTGGCACCACCGTGGAGGACGAGCAAGTCGAGCGAGGGGTGCGCGACGAGCGACGCGCCTACACGGCCAGAAGGCACGTCGCCGGTGGTGTCGTGTGACTGCCATCCGTTGGTCGAGTCCCACTTGCCGATCGTGTCAAAAGACACGAGGTCGCCACTGGCATCTTGCCCGCCCATGAGGTAGATGCTGCCGTTCGTAGAGGAGGTCATGGCGTAGTTGGCGATACCGAGGGACGACCCTGTGAGCGAAGACGGCACGCCGGTCGAGATGGGCCCGGAGGTGCTGAGTGGGTACGACACGAGATCTTCCGAATTGTATGTCGATGAATTCGACGAGCAGACGTAGCTATCCATGAGACCTCCGACGACCATGAGCTTTGAATCGCTCGTCCATCCCATGCCTGCCCCGCGACGCCGTTTCATCCCGGACGGCGTGACGCCCGTCCATTCCGCAGAGGAAAGGTCGAGTGTATGTCCGATACTGTCTGACGAGCAGTCAGAGGTCATACCGCCCAACACGACGATCGACGAGTCGTCCGGCGACACGCCAATGGCGGCCGAGGCGTGCGGTGGGAGACCGTCGCTCGAGCCGACCGAAAAGGAAGGGCTTGTCTGGTTGAGCTGCCCGTCAGGTCCACTCCGAGGTGTGAATAGTATACTTACAGACAAGACCAAGACCTCATTGGTGACTTGAGTACCGGACCCATCCACCTGCCCACCTACGACGTACATCGCATTCTGCGAGCCGAGCCATACTGCTCCATGTCCCCATCTTGCCGCTGGCGTCGCTGCCAGGGCGCCCAGCGCCAGCTGGAGCAACGCGGCAGCCACGAGCGCCTTGCCCATGCTGCAAATTCGGGTGTACTGTGTCTCGTGAAGAGTTTGAGTGTGCCTCTAGGGCCGAGTCGGTGTAGAAAGAGCGTGTCCTCGTCGAGAGGTGTCGAGAATGCGGTCGAGACTGGCCTGCAGTCGATAAATGAGTTGGTCAGAGCAAAGATGAGAAATGAGAATTGAAGAAGATCAGCGCCGCTCGTCATTCTCGACGAGAGTGGCATCCCGTCTCGTCAGCGGCAAAGCAGGAACCGCCGAGTGCACGACGAGTGACAGCCATCCTACTCGTAGGTTATGTCGACTCTGCTGGTCTGGCCAGTGGAAGAGGTGGGACATGAAGAATCAAGGGTATAGCGATGAACCAGCCATCTCGTTAGAATGGACCACCTCCACCAGCCGTCCATTCACCACTGGGCGGCATTTCGGCATTATGGCAGTCAGCCCGGATGAGACACGATGTGGCACGGAGAGGGCGATGCAATTTTCGACCCTAGCATCCGATCCGTGACCCGATCCCGGGGCAACCCATGTAGGCCAGGCGGGGGAGGAGAGGATGCACGGGCCCCGAGTGTCCAATTCCGTGTTTCAGGGTCGAAAGCTGACACGGACGACCTTACGCCCTTACGTCCTCCCTGCCCCCAAAAGACAAGGTCACAGACCAGGTTAAAAGCAAGGCGCGTTTGCACACCTCTTGCTTCTTCTCTCTTCACCTACAAGATCACATCACATTCCAGCTCAACAGCTATCGCAGCTAGAAGTCAGCCTACCTCGTAGCAACTCGCTCAGGTGCATGTTCTCGAACTCTCTCTGCAGCGCTCACAACTCTTTCCGGTCAGTCTCGCTCTCTTTCCCCCCTCTCCAGGCCCTCTCTTGCCCTCGCATCTGCCATCACCCTACTCTTCCATTTGACACGCTTTTCGGACGAACCAGTGCTGACAACCAGCGGCGTCAAACACACCGCTGCTCCCGGCTTTAGTTGTCCCCTCTAATTGCACCACCCCGCAAGTAGAGTCAACTTCAATCCAACACAATGTCTCCCATTGCGCTCAACGATTACGTGGCCGACGGCCATGCCAATGGCAACGGTAACAACAACGCCGATGTCAAAGTCCACCCGTCTGCCAAGCGTGCCCCCGAGGGCGGCCTCATCCAGGTCGACTCGCCCGACACGGTCTACGAGGCCGAAGGCATCAAGTCGCGCTTCACCGACCGAGGTGCCAGCGTCACCAGTGAGCCCTCTTGCCTTTTGTTCAGCGGAAAAGGCCGGTGCTGATGTGCGTCCAGAGGGCCCTGACGGCAAACTCAAGGTTACCAAGACTGAAAAGACCATCGAGTTCTTCACCAAAACCAATGTCGGCCGTGTTGGGTTAGTCGCGCCCTCATTGTGTACATCCCTGCTGGGACGGCGCACGTGTGTTCCTGTGCTGATCCTCCAGTCTCATGCTCGTCGGTCTCGGCGGCAACAACGGTACCACCGTTGTGGCCACCACTCTCGCCAACAAACACGGTATCTCGTGGGGCACCAAGAACGGCATCCAGCAGCCCAACTACATTGGGTCGGTCGTTCGTGCCTCTACCGTCCGTATCGGTACCGACCCCGAGACTGGTAAGGATGTGTTCGTCCCCGTGTCGGACATGCTGCCCATGGTCCACCCCAACGACTTTGTCATTGGCGGTTGGGACATCTCCGGCAAGCCCCTCGACCAGGCCATGTACCGCGCCAAGGTCCTCGAGTACGACCTCCAGAGGCAGCTTGCCCCCTACATGAAGGAGTACAAGCCGATGCCGTCGATCTACTGTACGTTCTACCCTCCAATGATTCACGGCCCCGCTGACGCTCAGACCCCGACTTCATCGCTGCCAACCAGGCTGACCGGGCCGACAACTTGATTCCCGGCGACGACAAGCAGGCTCACCTGGACCACATCCGCAAGGACATCCGTGACTTCAAGGCTGCCAACAACCTTGACAATGTCGTCGTCCTCTGGACTGCCAACACCGAGCGATACGCCGACATCATCCCGGGTATCAACGACACGGCCGACAACCTGCTCAACGCCGTCAAGAACTCGCACGAAGAGGTCTCACCTTCGACCATCTTTGCGATCGCCTCGATCCTCGAGGGTGTTCCTTTCGTCAACGGCTCGCCCCAGAACACCTTCGTTCCCGGCTGCATCCAGCTTGCCGAGCGCCACCGTGCCTTCATCGGCGGTGACGACTTCAAGTCGGGCCAGACCAAGGTCAAGTCGGTCCTCGCCGAGTTCCTCGTCAACGCCGGTATCAAGCCCCTGTCCATCTCGTCGTACAACCACTTGGGCAACAACGACGGCAAGAACCTGTCCTCGCAGCGTCAGTTCCGCTCCAAGGAGATCTCCAAATCGTCCGTTGTCGATGACATGGTCGCCGCCAACAACGTGCTGTACAAGACTGCCGCCGACCTCACCCTCGAGACTGGCGAAGTCCACAAGAAGGGCGAGCACCCGGACCACATTGTGGTGATCAAGCACGTCCCCGCCGTCGGAGACTCGAAGCGTGCCATTGACGAGTACTACTCTGAGCTCCTCATGGGCGGCCGCAACGTCATGAACATTTTCAACGAGTGCGAAGACTCTCTCCTCGCCACTCCGTTGATCTTTGACTTGGCCATCCTCGCCGACCTGCTCACTCGAGTTACGTACCGCGAGATCCCCCAGTCTGGCGAGGCGGGCGAGTTCCAGCCTCTGTACTCTGTGCTGTCGCTGCTCAGCTACATGCTCAAGGCTCCCCTTGTCAAGCCCGGCACGGACGTTGTCAACTCGCTCAACAGGCAGAGGAACGGATTGGAGATGTTCCTCAAGGCGTGCCTGGGTCTTGAGAACCACGGCGATCTGCTGCTGAGCACGAGGACTTGGTAGAGAGTCCTAGGGCCAGGCGAGAGCAAGTGAGGCGAGGTGGATGGTTCATCGGTGTTATTTCGTACATGTCTATTTTTGCTCGATGCTTGTTTGGCGAATGAATGATGTGTGAGAGCGAGCACGAGATTCTGTTCGGGCTTGCGGTCTGGACTGGTTGCTGAGAATGGCTAGAATGGGGGTGGTTGGATGAGTCATCGCCGAGATGGCATGCGTCGTCGCCGATAGATTGTGTTTGACTTGTGAGATGATGAGATCTCGGCGATGACTCCTTGGGAAGGATGGATGGGAAGTGCCTTTTGTTCGGTGACCGAGAGGAGCAGGGACTGGGGATCTGAGTAGTTCTGCGCGCATGCATGCAGCCGAGAACACTGAGCGAACAGAGAGAGGGAGAGAGCGAGTGATTTGACCCCGAGGTAAAGCCTTCAATAAGCCGTAATGGGAACCAGGCTAATGAGCGGCGGTTCACCGGGAAGTCCTACAAGGGCCAGAGGGGGGGGGAGGGGAATACGGCCGAGACTCGGGATGCCTTTTAGGTGGTGGCCGGGTGATTGCACAACTGGATTTGCCTCATCATATATCCGAGATCGTTCCCTTCAGAGTGCAGCTCTGCTCTGATGCACTGCGCAGAGTATGGTCACATGGATGAGGCCCGTCGTCGGAGACCGAGCCTGTAGCATGTCTTGGCTGGTGATACATGCGGCCGCCTTGTCGCGCCTCGTCTCGTCTCTCTCTAGTGGCCAGTCGTGTTGAAAAATTGGGATTTATAAGCCACGGCTTTCCTTCTTTCCCCACTTCTCCTCTCTTTGCATCGATTCGTACACGCACATACATATACATAGACTCTCGACCATCAATCAAAACGACACAACAACAAGAAGCATCTAGCCTGCTCGACTCTTGCATCGCTGCATCGCTGCATCGCGCTCCACACGACTCTCGGTCATCTCCGCTACGCTAACCCCTCTCTACCCCTGGCGACCAAAACCAAATAGCAACTACTCGTAGCATCGCACGAACCCTTCGCTCGACTTTCTTCTGTTCTTCTTCCTGTCCGAGGACGCTCTATCCCACACATGTCGACGGCCACCGCGTCCCCCGCCGTCGCTGCTCCCGAACAAGACCGTAATCCCAGCGTCAGTCCTTCATCCCTTCACCCATCTCACGTCGAGACTTGATCAAACCATAGCTGATGGTCAGATGTCCGGCTCGTCCACCCTCACGAGGGTCGACTCGCAGTCCGCCCCCATATCCAAATACCCACCAAGCACCACCAACCCCCTCGAATCATACACCCTTCCGCGCCGCCCATGGAGACGCTACACCACCCCTTTCGAGCGTATCCTGCACCACAAGTACCCGGGCGAAGGGACCGTCGAGTCGCCGTACATTGTCGACTGGCTCCCTCATGATCCCGAAGACCCGCAGCGGTGGTCTGGGTCGTACAAGTGGTTCTTGATTGCCGTGGCGGCCATCTCGACGCTCTGTGTGGCCCTCAGTAGTTCGGCGTACAGCGGCGGTATCGAGTATATGGAAGAGGACTTTGGGGCCAGTGCAGAGTTGCTCGTCGGTGGTGAGTCCCTTTCTCGCCATCTTCATTGCTGCCGTCGCCGCGACAACACCAACGGCCGCGGCCGATACCATTCCATTGACATGGCCGGATCCCCTCCTCCCTCCAACCCTCCGACCCTCCTTTGCTGAATGCTAATGATCTACAGGCATATCCCTGTACGTCATGGGCTTCGCCTTCGGTCCCATCGTTTGGGCGCCCCTGTCTGAAGTTTACGGCCGACGCATCATCTACATCATTTCGTACACCGCCATGACTCTGTGGACAGGTGTGACCATCGCCTCACCCAACGTCGCCTCGCTCCTCGTCTTCCGATTCTTCACCGGCCTGTTCGGCTCCTCGCCCCTCTCCAACGCTGGCGGATCCATCTCGGACGTGCTCGATGCCAACCAGCGTGGACTCGGTATGGCCGTCTTTGCCGCCGCGCCGTTCCTCGGACCTACCCTCGGTCCCATCACCGGTGGCTTCCTCGGTCTGGCGTACGGATGGAAATCCATCTTCATCTTCCTCGTCATTTTCTGCGGTGTCATCTCCATCACCCTCTTCCTCTTCTCGGCCGAGACCTACGCCCCGACCCTCCTGCGTCGTCGCGCAGCTACGCTCAGCAAGGCCACCGGTCGCGTCTACCGTTTCCGCGCCGACGCCAAGGGAGCCCTACAGGCCGCCAAGGTCGTCCAGAGCTCTCTGATCCGCCCGTGGAAGTTCCTGGTCGTTGAGCCCATCGTGCTCATCCTCACCATCTACACGGCTATCATCTACGGTGTGCTCTACCTTAACTTTGCCGCCTACCCGATCGTCTTCGAGCTCGGACACGGCTTCAACACTGGCGAAGGCGGTCTCGCCTTCCTCGGTATCCTCGTCGGCACAGCCCTCTCCGTCGTCGCTTCCGTCTTCTTCATCAACCCGCAGTACATCAAGACCGCCAAGGCCAAGGGCGGTCGTGCCGAGCCGGAAGACCGTCTCCCTTCGTCCATCTGGGGCGGTGTGCTCATCGTGATTGGCCTAGCGGGCTTTGCAGCCACCGACGGTGTCGACGTGCACTGGATCGCGCCTATCATTTTCGGCATCCCGTTCGGTATGGGCGTCGTCGTCGTCTTCCTCGCTGTCCTCGGCTACCTCATCGACTCGTACACCATTTACGCCGCCTCTGTCCTCGCGGCCAACTCGGTTTTGCGTTCGCTCTTCGGTGCCGCCTTCCCACTGTTCACAACGTACATGTACGACCGTCTCGGCGTCCACTGGGCAGCTGCTCTCCCCGGCTTCCTCGCGCTCGCCTGTATCCCCTTCACGGTCGTCTTTTACAAATACGGCAAGTCTATTCGGGCGAAATGCAAGTACGCAGCAGACGCAGAGAGGCAGATGGCAGCTATCATGGCTGCTCGGAATGCCGCAGCCACCAAGGCTGCCGCAGATGCCGAAGCGTCCACAGAGGGGAAGAACACCGCTGCACCAGCCCCGACCGCGCCTGTCACCGCTACCAGCGAGAAACCCCAGACTGGCGTCGAAGCGCCCGCGGCGGCTCAACAGCAGCAACAACAACAGCCCGCGCATGCTTTGGGCGGTGCTGGAGCCGAAGTGGACGAGGAGGAGGAAGAGGACCATCATCTCTGGACGCAATACGAGGCTTTGGCCGATCGTGATGAGGTCGATCTGAGCGATGATGAGCGTATGAGGCTGGATGAGCTGCATAAGCGGTTCGATTTTGCCAAGGCCAAGCCGAGTGCGTAAGTCCAGAAAGAAGGCGAGTAGCAGGGGACATTAGAATAGGAGCAGCAGGAGTATAGACAGGTGTAGCCAAACACAGAAATTCCCTCCCTCGTTCCTACGTATACATACCATACAGTACCCATACCCACGACCGCGACCGTGCTGCTTTCACGGCGCATGTCTAATAGATGCGAGATGCAAGGGATAATCGTGTCCCATATCGGCAGTGTAATGTATGCGTGCATGCATGAGGTTGAGTATGTCTGGCCACCTAGCCCATAAAGCCCAGAACGCGAGTGTAGCATCTTTAATGTACTACCACCCGCCCGTATCTCCCCCTCCACTCGCTGCACTCGTTGCTGGCCTGCCCCAACCTGTCTCTGCTCCTGCTGGTACTTGCCTCGGCCGGAATGCCTTCCAGCGTACCGCCAACCCCCTCCCTCGTTCACTCGTCACTGTAAACCCGTCCCCTCCACTCGGATCAGGCTTGACATTCCCCCAACCCCCTAGAGCAGCCACAAGCCACCGTTTACTGCCCGCACACGCCCCGCAAACATCTTGACAACCCCACAGCTCGTCCAAGCTCACTTGACCAACTTCCCAGCTCTGAAACCTACGCCGGACGACCTCCCGCACGGCTTCAGGAGGCTGTCTGCGCCCGTCGCCGGGGAAAGAGCGGGGATGCTCGAATTTCCCCGCTAGCTTGTGGGGATGAGACGACTCCCTTGATCCGGGCATGAATGGCAACTCTGTCGTGCGCACCGATCGGGGCGAGCGGGCTGGAACGCCAGATGCCAGGCGGAAGATGGCTGTTTGAGTCGCGTAGATGGGTTTGCGCGAGGCGGACGGGTCTTTCGATTCGTAGTATGACGGGATGGACGATATCCCCACTCCGGAAATCTCGACAGAGTAGCCCCAGTCGGCCGCGGCGCCTTCGGCCCATTCGCGGAACTCGGCGCTGGTCATCTCGAGCTTGTGGTCGGAATGTCTGCACGTCAGCTCTGCCGCAAATAGGAGCAAGACGGACGGACCGGAATACACGCTCTGTCCGACCGGTCGGGTCGATGAAGCCTTTCTGGTTGAAATCGCTGTGAGGTTTACGGGGAAATTTCGAATTGAAGTCAAAGTTCTGCTGATTAGCACTGAGACTGACCCGAAGTCGAAAGTAGGTCTCACTGGAGTCGTCACTAGGAGTATCCGCGGTCGATATGTTCCCATAGTAACTACACCGAACCTGCTGAGGATGTTCGGGTCCAGATGCTCAATCACTTCCAAGGCCACGATCGCCTCGTACCCCTCCAACCTCGAGTTGTACCTCTCCATATTCCCCATCCACAATTCGACATTGAGCGGCTCCCATCTCGGTACGGGTGGTGGGAAAGAGGACGAAGCGGTCGGAGGTGTGAGGATTTTGAGAGCATTCTGAATGACACCGGGGGCGTTGTCGAGACCTGCCAGGCGCTGCGGGGTCAGCTGCCGCTATGTATGTGCGGGAGCGGGAGTGGGAGCGGAGCGGGTATGCATGGGCGGAAGGGGGAGCCGAAGAGTAGAATCTGCTGGAATGAAAGAACTGAACGAGATGATGCTTACCGAGAGGAACAGCTCCGGTGCCTCGTCGTTTTGTTCTTCCAGGTCGCTGTCAATGGGACTGGGCGGCTGCCCGTCGTGCGATTTCGGCGGTGCGGCTGGGCGTATAGGCGGCTCGCGGATAGTGGAAGGGGGAACGACGAGCGTCTCTAGCAATGCACCGGGTCCACAGCCGATATCGAGTACCTAGAGAGACGCCATCAGCCACCATCTCATGAGGGAATGACGTGAGACGACCGGTGCGATGAGCCGGACGGGACCGGATGGATGGTTTCGGTGAGACCATGAGGGTCAGGGTGGGGGTTGCAAGCGAGGATGATGGATGGATGGATGAGAGGTTGACGTACGGATCGGACACCTTCTCTGCGTAGCACGTCGAGCGCCCATGCACGTCGTTGCATCCATAGTCTGCGTACCGTCAGCCAGCCGTCTGAACGTATGAATGGGTAAGAGCGGAGATGCGCGAGGTGGGCAATGATGCGGGGTTTTTGTGGGGACTCCAGAACTTCAAAGGAACAGCATAGATCATCTCACTACCCACTAGCGGTGGCGAAGAAGGCAGCGGGCCAGGGGACGCAAGGGCGGAGAGGGGGGACTCACTCTGGGGTGAAAGACACGCCAGTGACATCCTCTGCTTCTACCATCGACACCTCTGGGAGCGTGCTCGGGGGCAAGGCTGACGGCGAAAGTTTGTCGGGGGACCCCTCGCGAATTTCAGGCTCTACGCCCATCGCCACCATGTTGTCGGCTGGAGAGATTTTTGAGGAAGAAGTGGGAGGAGGAGTGATTGTCCCGCCTGTGCTTTGCGCTATGGCGGTGTTTTCGGTCGTCAAGTCGTCAATGTCGCTGGTCGACACGCTATCTCTCGAGGATGGGTCAGAGAAAAGAGAGAAAAAGGTAAAGAGGTGACTGGGGGGACAAGCGAGGTTAATGGGGTCGGGGCAAATTCCTCAGCCGGCGCCCCGCATCGACCCTGGGGACTTGGCGCTCTCGAATTTTCCTAATCTCACATTAGTAACTGTTTTCCTAATGCGAGACCGGGGAGCGGCAAACGCGTCCGCCGGGTCGAGGCGCGTCCGAACTGCGTTTAACTTTCCACTTTACTTCTGCTACTGCTTCGTCCTCTCTGGTACAGAGCAATACGTAGACAAGATGGACGACCACCCCGACCCAATACTCAACTTCTTCACGCAGGACGAAGCCGACGCATCGCCTCCGATACTCTACGCAACACTGTCCCTTGAACCCACGGCGACAGTCGAACAAGTGCGCAAAGCGTACCGCCGGCTAGCACTCAAGTATCACCCCGACAAGCATGCGGGCAAGTCAGAGGCAGAGCGCAAGGATACCGAAGCGGCTTTTCAGAGGGTAGGCTTTGCCTATGCCGTCTTGAGCGACGAGACGAAGCGCAAGCGGTACGTCTAGAGCATCCCATCGTAGTAGAGATAATCGGCTGACGGTAGGTATGACGAGACGGGTCGGACGGACGAAGGAGGGTTCGGAATCGGCGAAGAGGGCTGGGAGGCGTATTTCGAGTCACTCTTCAAGCGTGTGGATCGAAAGTTGCTAGACGAGCACAAGGCAGGTTATCAAGGTGAACATTTTCGAGAAACCTCTAGGAGGAGAAGCTGACAAAAGGCTCGGAAGAAGAGACGACCGACCTGATCGAGGCTTACCGCTCGACCGGCGGATCCCTCCCTGATATCCTCGACCACATCCCGCATTCGGGACCAGCGGACGAAAAGCGTTTCGTAGGTATCATCGATACTCTCATCGCGGCCGGCCGCCTGGAGAGCAACAAGAAATGGACAAAGACGTCCCGCGACGAAGGGGCGGCCAAGAAACGCCGCAAGGCCGCTGAAGCCGAGGCGAGAGAGGCCGAGGAGACGGCGAAAGAGTTGGGCGTATGGGATGAGTTTTACGGGAGTGGCGAGAAGGGTCAGCGGGCTTCTGCGGCGAGTAATGGGAAAGGCAAGAAGGGTAAAGGCAAGGAGAATGAGAACGAGGGTGGGGAGGAGGATGCGCTGGCGGCGTTGATCTTGAAACGCCAGAGGGATCGCGGGAACGCTCTTGATGCGCTCGAGGAGAAGTACCGCCGGATAGAGGAAGAGCGTCAGGCGAAGAAGGTCAAGAAGGGTAAAGGCTCAAAGGCGCAGGTGGATGAGCCGCCAGAACTGGACGACGAGGCGTTTGCGAAACTGCAGAGGGAGATGTTTGGGGGCAAAGGGTCAAAGGGGAAGAAGAGCAAGGCTTGACTGGAGCGAGTGGGGGATCAGGTTCGACATTGTACATCTGCACTACACACTATGCATGTAGCATCATCATGACTCACAGGAAACGTAATGGATACAACACTGTCAAGGAACCAGGATTAAAATACACTGCGATCACCCAACCTCCAATCCCGCAGCGGTCCCCACCAGCTCCAGCCGTTCGGCCGGGCAGTATTGGTATCCGCGCGTCTCCCTCGTCGGGACTCCTGTGCTGCTGGAGGATCGCTCTCCGTCGTCGTGGTATTCTCCACATCCTCCCACTCGCCGTCCGGCTCCCTAGCTGGTTCCCCCTCCTCAACCAAGCGCTCCGCGTTGTCCGGCTCAGCTTCTGGCTCAACCGCCGGCTCGCGTCGTGTAGAGGGACCGGCCCCATTCTCATCCAGCCCTTCATCGACTTCTGGCTGATCAGATAACAGCCGATTCTCCCGCAACTGCTCGCCGGCTCGTTGCAGACGTTTCGCGCTTTCTCGGTGCTCTTTGATTCCAAAGCTGCCGAGACCCCAGCCAATTTCCTCGTCGGCCGAACGGACAGGCCCACGCGGCTCTTGTCCGTGTTGCGCCGTGAAGACCTTTTGGCGGACATGAGCCTGGGAAAGAGCTTCGCGCTTGGCCGCCTCCTCGTGTGCACGCCTCAGCCTGCGCAGAGAGACGTGGAACCAGGTCAAGGGGTAGGTGAACACTTCGCCTAGGTGGCGTGGCGGGTGAAGAGATGGAGTCTGTGATGTCGAGTCCGTCTCGGAGGTGGTCGACTGTACGCCGCCATGTCGCGTACCTGGATTGGAGCTGCTCGAGAAAGCCACGCGAGGATGAGAAGCAGTAGATCGATCGGTTGAGCCGGGCGCGCGGGGTACGGGGACGGACGACGTCCGAACATTGGGGTTGGAGTTGGTAGCACCTAGATCGTCCATCTCAATGGCGGGACCACTTGATGCCAATCGCCCATCCTCGACCTCCCGTGCGTCACTCGCCGACATGGACGTGCGCCGGCGGACGAGACTGTTGCCGCGATTGCGCAGGATGCCTGCTACCGACGAGGTGAAACCCACCATGGCATTGGCAGAGGATTCGGCGACATTGAGGAGAGAAGCAGAGCGTTTGCGCCCAATTCCACTGGACGCTTTCGATGCCCGAAGGCGTGATGCTTTCTTGGCTTGCTTTCGCTTTCTCTTCTCGGCCCGCTCCATGAGATCCTCAACCTCGCCGATGCCCATACCCGATCCGACCCACCACCACCATCCCAGCCATGTTTGCCAAAGAACAGCGGCGTAAAGGAGATGCTGCAGCCACTCGATGCCGTCTTCTTTGACAGCGACAAAGTTGAAGCTGGTAGTGATGACGGCGAGGAACATGGCGCCGAATCCGAATATCCCCGTGCCTCCATCCAGCCTCCATGCCCTGCGACGATTGACGAAGAAGCCCCATATCGCGAGCGAGATGGTGAATATGAGCAGCAGTGTCGAATTGAAGACGTTTCGAATGGCATCGCCGAGATCGAGCACGGTCTGCATGGGTGAAAGGGCAGTAAAGGTGAGGGCGGAGGCGACTATCGCCAGCGGCCCGAGGATGAAGAAGATAAGGCGAGTCTCGAGTCGTGAGGGGAACAGGAGGGTCAGGAATTGGATATGCGTCAGCTATACGTCAGTATGATTTCCCAACGGCGGGTGCGCAGATGTCACGTACGTTGGCAAGAGCCGAGTTGAGCGCTTGAAGCAAGAACCATGCGGCATCCTGGGCCATACTCCAGTCTTCTGGCGGAATCGGTACCGAAACATAGTCGAGAGCATACGGCCAGTGGTCCGAGCTGAAGGCACAATGCTTCAGCACCTCCGCAATCTTCACAATGACGCTGATGAGGACGACGATGATGGACGCCAATTGCAAGCAGTAGTTGAGCGGGGCGAGCGGATAGTGATATTGGGTGGTGACTGCTAATCAGCTATCCTCCTGTTCAACTTCGGGGCGGCTCACACAAGAGATGTATCAGCAGTACAGCCAAGAGGGTCAAGGTGATGCCGTAGATGAAAAGTTGGATTGGCAACGAGTAGGCAAAGGGCGGTTGGTAGGCAAGGTAAGGGTCGGCGTCGAAGATCTCGCCGATGACTCTGGGCTCGGCGAGAGCGCCCCCAGCGTAAAGAGCCATCTCGCCTCCTCGAATAAGAGCAAGAACCGGAGCTGTATCACCGTATGCCCATTCTGAGGCGTTTCCGAGCCTGCTCAGCTCCTTCTGACGATTGTGCGATGAGACGCAGTCAAGAACGCTTCTCCTTATAGCATCTCTTGATGCCAAGCAGAAGGGCTATTTACGTAAAGCTTTACTCTGAAAGCGTGTTTCCGTGTGGCAGGGTGGCGACAGACCCATGCTTTTTGTCGTGCGTATCACACGAGGCGAGACATAGATAACGCAAGGATTGCTGTGTATCACTGATGGAAGCATCCCGACTCCTAATCGCATCCCATTCACTGGAATGCGCTACGCGGACACACACCTGCCAAGAGGGAAAGAATGTCGACATTGCCGACCTCGCGGCTACCATGAGGCTCGGTTGGCCATCGCCTGCCTCGGGGCGCATGACAACCCGCAGGCAAGGGCCTTGCCGTGGAGATGCTTCGAAAGTTGATGCATATTCCGGTAGGAGCAATGACATACTATAATCAAAACCGGTCCACTCCCCCTTTTTTCGCATGTCGTGGTACTGCTGGTTCGCCACTTTCTGCGGCGACCAACCCCCTCCTACCAACATGGCGCGATCGGCTTATTCTGCCGATGAGGACGAGCACCAGAAGCGGTACAAGGCGGACAAGAAGGATAAGAAGGACAAGAAAGACAAAAAGCACAAGTACGAGCATCACAGCTATACTTCCAGCAGCACCGAGTGCTCGACTGCGACGAGCGGCACGCCGGGTCCTTCTGGTCCTATTGGTTTTGGTCCTGCTGGACCACCGCCTCAGCCGAACAGACCTTGGATATACACTGGAGGTACTCAGCCGAATCGCCCTCCTCAGCAGCCTCCACAGCCGCCGCGTCCGCCGCAGCCCAACCAGAACCCACCGAACCCGAGCTTGCACGACCTTCAGCCCCCTCGTCCGCCAGCACAGCCAAAACCCCCCTACTGGCAACAGAACTCGGGCGCGCCGGTCAATTCTCAGCCTTACGGTCCAGGTTACCATGTCCCCCAGCCGACCAATACCCATCATGGTCCATCAGCCAATGGGTTCACCAACACCACCGGCCCTGCTTCTCAACCCCCGCACGTCGGTCTGAACGCTGCTTACTATGGTCAGAGCATGCCGCCCCCGGGCACGACTCCCGGTCCCACTCAAAATCAGATCCCTCACCAGCCTCCGTATGGCGTGCCACCCTCAGTACATACGACCTATGCGCAGCCGTATCCTCTATCACCCAACGTTCAGCAGCCCAACTTCGTTTCCTCGTCCGGCTGGCTGCAAAATCACAACCCCACTCAAGGGCAGATACAGCCGCCGCAATACCCTCCGATGGGCTCTGGCAACGGATACGGGCAGCAGGGATCGTATGGTAATCAGTACAATTGGCGGCCTTATGGGCAGTGAGCGAGAAGAGAGTCGAAGGCGAAAGATCATATCACACGATGTACGTTGTGACGAGTGTACTCGATCCAACAAGATGCCTGGTCTGCGCCCTGCTCACCACCCTTGTTTGCTAACAGAGATAGGAGCTGTACACTATTATCAGTCGTGCATGTCATCAAGTAGTCATCAGAGTCGTACGATCGTCAACATCTCA
Source organism: Tremella yokohamensis (assembly GCA_024343385.1). NCBI lineage: Eukaryota > Fungi > Basidiomycota > Tremellomycetes > Tremellales > Tremellaceae > Tremella > Tremella yokohamensis. The sequence continues at coordinate 1,298,143 of BRDC01000032.1, read as the reverse complement.
GTGGTGTACAGATAGACAGCGGCCACAACTGGTTTGACAGACCGGCATGGGCTGGCGGGTGATCCTTTAAACAGGGACAGCGCAAGGTGAAGAGGGAGGAAGAGTAGTCTTCAGTTACCGGGCCTGTTGTCAGTATGGCATCGACTTGAGAATCCTGTTGTCGGCAAGCGGGGACAACGACATGCTCACCTGCCGGTGTAGTTACTGTTGTCTGTCTCTTTAGCCCAATCTCTACAGGAAGAAGGGATGCTGACCAGGCATTCTGACCCAGTGGCTGGTCCATCCCGCCGCCTGCCCCTGCGCTGTCCAGGGAGCACCACTACTTTGGCTATACTGTTGAGGCGAAGGTTGCATCACCGAGGCGGGTTGGCCCGAGCTGGTGTAGTATCCACCTTGGTTGGCGCCAGCCTGCGGGGATTGGACCTGCTGAGGGGGGCGATACTGCTGCTGCTGGTTGTTGTTCTGGTTGGACATGTTGCAGGGTCAGGCGACGCTGGAACTGCAAGTTGGCATGAAGGGGACTCGGTGTGAGTGAGGGGCTGTTGGAACTCGTCTATCAGCTTTTATAGGCCGCGCCGTTCGTACTGGACCTCCCCCAGAGTGGTGATGACGCGGGAGCTTGACACCGCCTCGCCAGATTCCGGACCCTAGAAGCACTCACAGACGGAGGAGTGGGTCATTCAAGCCCGGAACAGGCGTGGAGCGAGCTTCTGACCGAGAATCCACACCACACACGCAAGCATACTGGGGAGACGAGGTGCTGACAAGCGCGATGGTGGCGTCGTACGGTGACCTTTGATCGTGAGCGGTTCGGCCCTCCTCAGTACCCTCGGCCATCCCGAGGGATACCGAGCGAAAGGGTGACGTCAAACGCGCGCTGGATAGCTTCAAAGGGGTCCGAGATAACGATGTAACGGACGCGATCAACTTTTCCCACACTAACCGAGGTGTATGGTTAGGCGCAATTGCGGGCCTGATCGCCGAGGCTTTGTTTTGCTGCTTGTGTTTACCGACTAGGTGTGTTGTGAAACGATCTGGCCCCGAGGATGTCGAAGGAGAACGGGGTGCCGGCCAGTCGAATGACGGTTTGGCCACCCAAAGCGGTAAATGACAAGAAGAATAATGAGTAGAGATGACCGAGCTGCCCGCGGTCTGCGGTCTACGGCCGTCCTGGCGGGCAAGGTCAGAGGCGGTGTTAGCTTTCTTGATGATCAGATGGCATCGCATGGTGAAAGAGGTCAAAGCGGCATTTCGTTGCCCTTCTCCCTTTCGGACCTGTAACCTCTTTCGCATCATTCCAAAAGTCCGCCATCCATCTCAAGATGCTGCGCCGCGGTTATAAGAAGTACAAGCGTGTCTGCTCGCTGAAAATCCCTCAAGCAGTCCACCCATCTGGTACTTTGTATTGTCGAAGAGTTCAGAGACGTTAGGTGTTTGATGGCGTCCAGGCCCGAGAAGAGCGGGAGTTGGCGTTGCTTTTTGCTCTTGCCATTTCGGAAGCATCAGGGCTACTTCAGTATCGCGTTTGAGTGAAACCCGTAGCGGGGGCAGCACTCGCACTGTGTGAAAGAACATGGAACTGGTTGGAAAGCCTGGTGCAGAGCCGTCTCTCGGAAAGTGGAACCAAACCACTGAGCCTGACATTGAGCCTGGGATAGGCTTTGCGAATATGTCAGGCACAAAAGTCGAAGGTCTCGTGGACTTTGACCGTTACGCTTCATCTCTTGCTTGTTCATCCCACTCATTGTCACCTCCCAATCCCTTCCGCATACGACATGAACGGATACCAGCATATCAACGGCGAGGCTCAGCAGAATGGAGAAGCAGGACCGAGCGTCACGGTCCCACTCGGACCGACAAATCAGCCGCGAGTGCTGCTTAGAAGTTTGACGAGAGATGAGGCGGTCTTCAATCTTTCGGGTGTCGAGCTGGGCCTTGCAAACAGCGTGAGGAGGGTGATGATGGCGGATGTGCCTACGGTTTGTGAGTGCCTCAACCTCTTCGTTAGAGTTTGGAGCCGATGGTGCAGGTATCGACCAGGTGTCTTTTTCGCAGAACACGTCGCCTATACCAGATGAAATGTTGGCACATCGGCTCGGCATGGTGCCCCTCATAAGTCGAAATGCAGGCAAGGGCTTGAGATATACAAGAGTAAGCAGGCCAGACCACGATGGCCCGGGAGCCGGGACTGACCTTGCAGGATTGCGAGTGCGACGAAGGATGCTTCTACTGCATGATCACTCTCAAGCTCAAAGTGTCGTATATGCACGGAGAACGGGGGAAATTCATGGCGGTGACGAGTAACATGTTGGAGGTTGTGCCCAGTCCAGGAGGAGTGAGCATCACCTATCTGCTATTGGGCAAGTCTCACGTGCAGCCTGGCCCAGCGAATCCATACGGACCCCCTCCGGACGTCTCGCCAGATGACCAGGAGATCATCAACAATCGGGATCCCGAATTGGGTTTGCCTGTAGGGAAGAATGATATTGCGACACCGCCTATTCTACTCGCGAAACTCTCGCGAGGACAGGAGATCGAGTTGACCTGCAAGGCGTACAAGGCATGTCTTTCAGTCGGCGTCGAGGGTGACACTCACCCTTGCAGGGCATAGCCAAATTTCACTCGAAATGGTCGCCTTTATCAGCTGTGGGCTTTGAGTACGACCCGCATAACAAGCTTCGCCATACTTCGTACTGGTTCGAGACGGACGGTCAGTTTTACATCTCGTTTTTCGAGGGCTTGCTGACGCAACTAGAAAAGGCAGAATGGCCGTTGTCTCACAACGCCGCCTTCGAGACTCCCGTTGATCCGAACGAACCGTTTGACTACAACGCTGTGCCGTCTACCTTCTACTACAATGCCGAAGCGGTCGGATCAATACCCGTGCGGCAAGTAGTGGAATCAGGACTGGACATCCTGGTCGACAATCTGGCGAATGTGATTTTGGCGGTACAGAAAGAGACGGGTGTGGACGAGGACGAAGGAGAAGGAGGCGCAGAGATTGTGGAGCCGACCGTGGCACCGAACGGTTTCCACGCGCAGCCCGACGGGTACGGGGCAGGTTACAGCAATGGCTTTGGCGGCGGAGGTGGCTATGGCGGGGGCTACGGAGGCGGCACGGGGATGAGCCCCTTGCGTCGTTGAAGCTCGGCGAGCAAACTGGCGCGTCAGTATATGAAAGGAGCTATTCGAGCTCGCTACCGATGAGCCGATGAACAAGTAAGAGCCCCGGACCTAATCCTTTGACCGGCGTCCTCCTTTACGCCTTTCCGACCACTCCACTGACGTCTCACCGCCCCGTCTCACCAACGCTCGCGTCGCCCTTCAGACTTACCCTGACTAAGCTCTTTGTCGACTGAGGGTGTCACCCTGAAGAAGGACAGCGGATCTTGTTACGTCCAAACCAGTTCCGTTGTCTGGACCGCGGACACCGTTGCCGAAGCGGCCAAACGCAAACGGTCATAAGCCAGAGACAGGTGGAGGCAAGATGGCGCCGGCTCCGCTCAAGTGGCCACATTTGGCGCGGTTCAGGATGGACGAACTCAAGGATGAGCTCAAGCAGGCGGAAGACATGGCTGAGGCGTACAAGACCAGGTCGCCGGACCTGGCTGCGCAGGCTGAAGAGACGGTGCGCAAGTTGAAATGGAGGATCAAGAAGAAGGAGCAGGAGGTCTTGCCGCATCCTGCGTATGTCCTGGCTTGATCTGCTCTTCGGCAGCTGCACTGAACTTGGCGCTGACTTGGGCAGGCTGCAGTGGGGTCCGGTGAGCCAGACGGTGGCCATCATGAGCCTGATCAGTCTTGGTGTGTGCAACGCATAGCTATTCATGATCGTTTGCTGACGGTCGAGGCATGTCCGTTTCGCCTCTCCCGCCCGAGATGGACTATTTCTATATGCTCTTCTCGCGCATGACGATCTGTGCGGTCATGTGAGTCGCATCTCGAGAGGAGATGTGGTCATCAGACTGATGATAGTGCGTTGGTTTGCTACACCTCGATCATCTACTACGGCTACAAGTCGGCGCTCGACCAGATGCCCAAGCCCAAGACCGAATGGCAAAAGATGATGGAGAAATATAGGAAACTGACAGAACGGCCCGACGAATGGGTACGACCCCCATCTCTGGTCTTGAGCCTTGCAGCCTCAAGCTGACTTGCAGGCGCACAGTCGGTCTCACCCATCGCACTTCCTCACCACTCGTCATGCCGCACCGCGTCTGTTCCCCTTCCCCCTGGGCAAGACGTCCGGGGATGCCACAGTCAAGGACGAGCTATGGTGGGAGGGCGGCACCGCCCCGCATGTCGTACGTCCCTTCTCACAGCTCTTCGCTCATCCTCGTGTCATTCCGCTGATGCTGACAATCAGGGCCACTTCAACAAGAAAACCATGAGCGAGCCACCTGGACCGGACGTGCAATCGCTGCTTGGCCGCTTCAAAAAGTCGCTCGAGCTAGAACAGCAAGACAAGCGGTGGAAAAAACGATACCAGTGTATGCAAGGACTGTGCGGGGTGATCCTGCTGTCGTTCGTGCAGAAGAAACTCGCCGCTGCGGTTCTCCTCTGGCTCATCTACCACGTGTTCTCCACAGAGATAGAAGGCATGCTGGACCCTGGTATCGATATGGAAGCGGTTCAGAAACAGCTCATGGAGGCACAGCGCTACGCTCCCCGAAACCAAGTGAGTCGGCCAACAGCAGTCCACCTTTCAGTGGCAGCGATACTGAACACGCAGAGCGCGCCAAAGCCCAGGAGCGGTCTGGCAGGCGGCATGTCGTACATCTACGACCCGACCGATTTGTCCCATGCGCGCAAGGCCAACATTCCCATACATGCCGTCCCGCCCCCGGTGCTGCTCACTACCCAGAACGCCTTTTACGCCGGTCCAGGAGAGATCTTCAAGGAGTGACATCCTTCTGTGCGCTGCACGTATAGCAGGCGCACTGTATGCAGATCATCCCTTCATTGTCTCGCCCCCCGCCGATGAAAACAGATGTCGGCATCGGATGGGACCGACGTCTCTCGCCCGTGCCGCCCGTCTCGTACACCACGTACGTGCCGTACTTCGCGTCACCTATCGATCCAAAGGCGTTCTTAGAAGGGTTGAGAATCCCGGGCTACCGGCTGCTGGCGCTAGTCCAGTGGCTAGTAGAACTGCTTTTGCTGTTTTGCTTCCACCACCAGCGCATCTGATGAGTTTCTGTTCAGCACACTGAGTGCAGTGCATCAGCAGATCGTGGCAAGAGGCCGGTCGAGCGATCACTTTTCAGAGGCCCCATAAACGCGGTACCATCCATACATGAAATACAAGCCTACGAATTGAGGGAATCTGACACTAATTATTAATTGTCCTACTCACAGTGGGCGAAGAGTTCTCCTGCGACGATCACACGAAGAATGTGCTGCTGGAATTCACCAAACGGCGGACATTCTTCGTCCCGATCGGAACATCGGCGCGTTCCATGTCCTCCTCCGTTACAACCTTCTTACCAAGCGTTCTATACGTCAGTACATCTCTTCGGGACGAGGGGCGACGGCGTACCGCTTCTTCTTCGCAGTCGCTGTCACGGGCACCACATCATCTTCGTCCTCATCCGGAACCTTCTCTTGGGAGCGGCTCTCCCCAAGGATAGCAGGTGAAGCTTTAGAGCTTGCCGGGGAATCGATTACCCGCTTACCCTTGGGCTTGGTCTGCCGGGCTGGCGTCTGGACCGGCTTGGACTCGAGCGAAATACCTGCTCTGTTGGTCCCTGCAGTGGAAGGTCCCCATTTGCTCGTTCGGCGTGGGGGTGACGGCTCAGACTCTGGCTCTGATTGCGAGGCTTCGAAAGACGATTCCACCTCGTCCTCCTCTGTCTCCGTCTCCGAGGCTTCGTCGCCGTACGGATCGATGGAGTTCTCCCCATCAAAGTCCTCGTCAGAGACATCGTTGTCGATATCTCGACCATCACGAGCGCCATCGTCATCGTCCAACTCTTCCACCTCTTCTTCTTCTTCTTCCTCTTCCTCTTCCTCCTCTTCAGTTTCACTTGCTGCCCCCTGTGATCGACTCTTGACTTTCTCTAGCGCAGCATCGTCGTCGGCGTCTATTGGGGCTGCCGCGAGGTCATCGCTCTCGCCAGTTGCCTCTCGCGAAATTCTCGCTTCCCTCGAAGGATCGGCGGGAACAGAGTCTACTATAATTCCCACAGACTGGTCAACGAGCGACTGGTCGGCTTCGGTTTCCGTGACGTCTGACTCATCGTCTTGTATCGTATGTGGGCCTGGGGTTGAGTTACGGACAAGGGACGGGACCACAAAAGGATCAGAAATTCGGCCCGCAACAGTCTTGGCCTGCCAATCCGAGTCTATCAAGGACGTGTCAATCGCTGACTCGAAACTTTCGTCGAGGGTGCTTGCCTCCATCGACAGATCTGCCCGGGAGATGTCCGAGTCGTCTTCGTCCTGTTGTTGAGGCTGACGGAACCGTTCGGTGGCTGGCGTCATAGTACGCGACAATATGTCGAGTTTTCGGTCTGTCTTCAACTCGCTGGCGGCCATCTAGATATAAGCAGAGGCATTTGATGCGGGACTCCGGACGTACCTGGTCTTGGAAGCGCTTGGCAAAATCGACCTGCATCTTCTGCAATTGTTGTTGCATCTCCTGGGCAACCTCCTCTCGGATCCCCACCTCAATTGCTGCGTTGCGCATTTCCGACTCGTAAAGCTGAATCATGAGCATTTTATAACGTAGTTCTCACCAGACTAACCATCGTTTTGTACTCTTTGAGCTGCTCGAACAAGTGCTCCACAAGCCAGTCTTTCTCGTCCTCCGAATCATCTTCTTCGTCCTCCTCAACGACCTCCAGCTCTTGCTCAACCATCACAAAACCATCGCTTTCCCGGGCCATAGCCAATTTGGCTTTGCTCTTCCCCTCGACGGTCGTTGGAAGTACCGGAACTACGACCTTGATCTTCATGGGACCGCTGACAGCATGTTTGAGCGCTGAGAATTGGGTGCTTATTTGTCGCTTTAGCAACGGGAAGCCGACTTTGTTCTGAGCAGTCGTTTGAATCTCCCTTGCAATGGCCGAGAACCGCATGACATGCGAGTTTTCATCAAAGCCCGTGTCGTACGGGTTCACGTGAACAATCATGACCTGACAGTCAGAGTGGGCATCGGCATTCCCTCAAGTTGCGCTCACTGCGTGGCCGTCTCCAACGAAGAAGTTCTGGAAGATCTCGGTCAACTTGGAGTGCCTGAACGGGACGACCGCAAGCTTTCTCTTGCTTCCAGGAGGAGCGGGAGCAGCCATTTTCTGCTGATTGGACCGCAAGACCTCCAGACACTGCCCAAGAACCTATGTGGCGTTAGCTTTGGTGGTCTAACGACTCTGATGCCGCAAGCGCACCATAAGGGATTTGTTGATGTTTCCCGCTTCTTTCAATCGATCTCCGGTAGTCTGGGTGTTCTTAGTCCTCTCGGATCCGGCCAAGTCAACGATCGCCAAGCGGGAAACTTGGGCTGAGTCGGGGTCCTCTGGCGCGCCGTTGTGGACCCGCACGACCTTGATCGTGAAAATCCCGTGACTACGAGAGGACTCGCGGTTTGCCAGTGTCCCGAACACCTGTCGAGCTCGCTGTCCAGAACGAAGGACGGCCAGAGCTTCCTGAGAGGTCAGCGAAAGACGATCATTGCCGAGGCCACTGACGTCTCTAGTCCGAACCCGGATCTCGTTGAGCCCCGCAATATATTTGCCGTTACCTTCCGGGTCATTCTTCAGCGAGAGAGCGTGCCGCTTGATCACACCCGCGCCGCCATTCGCCATCGCGGCTGACGCTAGTGACGAGCCGTACGCGGCGCCACCATGCAGTCCCATGTTCGAAGCCGAGCGTTTCATGGTCCCCGCCGGTCGGGGCGGAGCGCCGCCTGTGGACGGTAGAGGAAGCACGGACTCCAAGAGATCGAATATCTTGCGCGTCAGCAGCTGAACACCACAAGAGAGACTGCCAATCACCTTTTCGTTGTACACCTCAGCATAGGACATGAAGGCTGCGTACGAGAAGTTACGGTCCACCTTACAGCCTGACGGGTGAGCTGGTGGATTGAATGCGTCGACTCGCACTCACTTTCATCGATCCGACCCTCGCTCTCGACCGGCAGACAATCGAGGAGGCCCGCGTGTTCGTCTGAGTCGGCTAGTGTCACATCGGCGAGACCAGTACATCGGAGCTTGCACGATGAGCCACCATGTCCCGCCATTTCGGAAACATGACTTACATGCGCCTTGCTCTCCAGGCCTTTGATGGAATTGAATACAACATCAATTGTCCGAGGTAGCACACCTCTGTCGTCCGCCGAAGCGCTCTGTCCGCCCGAGATGGAGTAAGTTTTGCCACTGTTACTGACGCCATAGGCGAAAAGCAACCCATTCTCCCCCTTCAGCAACTTGTCGACCAGAGGCAATGTCGTGTTGCTGAAGAACGTTGCTTGTGAGCTCGTACTGGTGAACACGCGGTCGAATGAATAGATATGCGGGGGCTTGGGTATAGTTGGTCGGGTGGGATCCTAGATCATCAGATCTCCACTTGCCGATGGGTGTAAGCCCACTGTTGGAGCCCTCATCAACACTTCTTTCTCCCCTTGCGGCTCCAAATAGGGTCGACCGCGAAGCTCGCCATCGTGTGGCGGCGGCCGTATGCGCAGGAAGGCCTGTTATCAGCCTAGCGCTGAAGGTCTTTAATATGACCGACCTGAAGGCTCTCCGAGTAGACTCCTGCTTCGGGACCGGACGATGCTTTCTTCTCCCTCTCCCTCTCCTTTTCCTTCATCTTGTCCGACACGGTCCTAAATCCCCTCGCCAACAGACCAGGCGGTTTGCCTGCTGCTGGGCTTGCTGTCTGTTCCTTGGCCGCCCTCAGCCGTGTGACTCTTCCTCCGGCTGCTGCAGCCTTGCCGCCAGCCGCGCGTCCTGAGCTGCTCGCTGTGGCTGCCGTTGGGGCCATAGTTGAGCGATGATGATGATGAGATTGCAAGGTTGAGAAAAAGCAGTCGCGTTGGTGTTTGCCGTCAACTCGGAACCAGAGGGGGGGTTGGAAGCGGAGGGCGCCGCCGAGTCTCCTTACCGGGCTTGTCCGGCTATCACGAGTGACGTCTTTGCTTTGTTCCTCCTCGTTCGTTCATTCATTCATTGACTGGCGACATGGGTGTACAGTCTCGCCTCTCGGCGACGGGGAGAGGTGAAGAGAGCCATGAGCTTCTGCCCTCATATGATGCTCGAGCAGGGATCAAGGATCACCGCCAAGGCGATCCCCTGCGACGTGTACATCGACGCGTCAAACTGGTCAAAGACACTATCATCCTCGCCTTGCTGCTGGCCTTCCTTAGCCTGCCAGTCGCTTTATACTTCGACTTCCCGTTCCCCGGAAAGCCTCCCGCTCCTGTCCCTCAGTACATCAAAGATGGGATCAAGCAGTGTGAGATCATTGCCCGCCCCCCGCCCAGCTTCAAGCCCTACGACGCCAAGAGGACCAAAAGCGACCGATTCGTAGACGGAACCGGCGGTGTCTTGCTGAAGAATGCAACTCTGTGGACAGGAGAGAAAGATGGAGAGGAGATTCTGTATGGAGCATCGATCCTTCTGGCGGGCGGTGTCATACGCAAGATCGGCTCCGAGAAAGAGCTGCTCGGTCTGGCAAAGGAAATCGACGCCGAGGAGGTCGAGCTGAATGGGGCATGGGTCACTCCAGGTGAGGACACTCATCCAGTCGCACAACACGAGCTGAATTTGAGGCATCGTCGACATGCATTCCCACGTCGGTCTGGACGCTGCACCATCTTTGCGGGGAAACGACGATACGAACAGTTGGAAACAGAGCGTTCAGCCATGGCTGCGATCTCTCGACGGTTTCAATACGCACGATCTGGCTTTCAACTTGACCAATTCCGGTGGCATCACCACTATACTCGTCCTACCGGGTTCTGCAGGTTTGTCGCTCGCTACCACATCTTGCAGAGTCACTGATAAGCGAGGTAATATCGGCGGTACGGCGTTCACCATGAAGACTCGATGGACCAATGAGAATACCCCTCAGAGCATGCAAGTTGAGCCACCGTTCATCATCGACACGCACGGCAATGGCACTTGGGAGAGAACCCATGCGTGGCGCCACATCAAGCATGCCTGCGGCGAGAACCCGCATGGCGTTTATGGCAATACTCGAATGGACTCGGCATATGATTTCCGCAGAGCTTACAACGAGGGGAAGAAGCTCAAGGAGCAGCAAGACCGCTGGTGTGCGGATCCTAAAGCGCAGAAGGATCCGTTCCCCGATAGTCTCGAGTGGGAACCCTTGGCAGACGTCATTCGAGGCAACGTCAAGGTCAACATTCACTGCTACGAAACGACCGATCTGAACACCCTCGTTAGGATCAGCAACGAGTTTCAGTTCCCCATCGCCGCTTTCCACCATGCGCATGAAACATACCTCGTCCCGGACCTGCTGAAGCAGACCTGGGGTCCCGATCTTCCGGCCATCGCCATGTTTGCTACGAACGCCAGATACAAGCGCGAGTCATATCGCGGATCGGAATTCGCACCAAAGATCTTGGCCGATGCTGGCTTCAGTGTGGCCATGAAATCTGATCACCCGGTTCTTGACTCTCGCTACCTGGTCTACGAAGCCGCCCAGGCTCATCACTACGGACTGAACTTCTCGCATGCCCTGGGAGCTGTGACGACTCACTCGGCAAAGGCCATTGGTCTCGATCATCGACTGGGCTACGTGCGACCAGGCTATGACGCCGACATCGTTGTGTGGGACTCCTTCCCTCTTGCGCTTGGAGCGACGCCGAAGCAAACCTACATTGACGGAATCGCGCAGATCATCAAGCCTCATGTTATCGCCAAGCCAGCCGAAGCTCAAGAGATAAGCGAGGCCGGCAAATACGAAAAAGAAGCGGCCGAAGCCATTGCCGCCCGTGGTGACCCGGACCTTCGAGCCAAGACATCTGTCAAGAATGTCATCTTCAAGGGAGTAGCATCGATGTATACCTCAAGCTCGGCGTCTTTACTCGATGGTGACCGGGTTGTGGTTGAGGCCGGTGAAATCGTTTGCACCGGCTCTTGTGCGCACATCAGCGAGCTCGACTTCGAGGTGATCGATCTGCGAGGCGGTCATATCGCACCGGGTCTCATCAGTGTCGGTAGCTGGCTAGGTGTCAAGGAGATCGATCAGGAGAAATCGACGTCCGATGGGACGCCATACGACCCCATCTCTGGTGGCACGGACATCGTCGATGGCCTTCTCGTTCACGGAGTTGATGGAGCGATGCTCGACGGAAAGGACGAGCTGCTGGCATACCGATCAGGCGTGACCACCGCTGTTGCCGCTCCGCTTGGCTCGACTCTGTTCTCGGGTTTGTCATTCGCCCTGTCACTCGGTGCCTTGACACCCTTGTCGCCACATGCCATCCTCAACCCGTCAGCCTCACTGTTTGTCAGCCTATCCAACGCCAAGTTCTCCATTTCGACGAAAATCGCCATTCTCCGCCGCCTCCTCTTGGGCGAGACGGACGAAGACAACGAGATCACTCGAGCCATGAGCAGTGTCGCGTCTGGCGACTTGAGGCTTGTCGTCGATGTCAACAAAGCGGACTCCATTGCCGCCCTGGTACGATTGAAGAAGGAGGTTGCACCTGGAATGAAGTTGACCATCTTGGGAGGGACAGAGGCATGGCTTGTGAGTATCCGACGTTCGATTGCTGTGTATTCAGCTGACTGTCAGGTCGCCGACGAGCTTGCAAAAGCGGATGTTGGTGTTATCGTATCTCCAGCGAGAAGTTTCCCGCATGACTGGAATGAGCGCCGAATCATGCCCGGTCCTCCTCTGAGCAAACACACTTTGGCGTCTTTCCTTTCGTCCAAGGGTGTTGTGAGTCATACAAAGTTTGCCTCGTCTTCTTTGACTGATATCAGCTCACCGGCCTCGGTGTCGTGGAAGCCTGGGAGGCTCGCAACACGCGATACGAGGCCGCATGGCAATACGCCAACTCGCCTGACGTTTTCAGCAAGCAATCGGCGCTGGACCTGGTCAGCTCCAATCTCGAGACGCTGCTCGGTCTGGACTCGGCAAGTGTCAAGGCTGCCGACAAGAGCTGGGTCGCGTACGAAGGCGACATGTTCGGCTTTGGTGGACGGGTCCGAGCGGTGCGTTCGCAGTCGGCGGACCTCGTGGATCTGTTCTGAACGTCGTGGCGTTTATCCACCATTGAAGATATAGAAGACGAGCTCAAGCGTCAAACTGCATTGTGCATTACCAACAAAGAGAATGAAGAAGGACCAAGGGTCAAATGGCCCAATATTGCTCCATACGCCTTCTCTGCGCCTCCCAGGTCTGAGTCAATAACCTATCCTCGGTGTACTGCCACATCTTTTCGTGTAGTCTGGGCATGAGCTGGCGCACGGACAGGTGGTGCCAATTCGAAAGTCCCCGTCACTCACATACTGACGCCAAAGTCGAGATCTCTTGTCGTTGGAAAGTTGCTCAGCCACCTATCGCTCAGTGCTGCTTGGGTAGATGCCGACTCGGACTTACATATGGTCCATGGGAGTCCAGGGGTTCGGGCCATCTCTATCGAAGAACCGATTCAAAAGACCCTGGTCCATCCACCGGTGGTCCCACTCGCCTTCTCTCGCGAACCGAAGCAGCTCGCCGAAGAGATCAGAAGAAGGATACAAGAGCATGAAACCAGCGTTGAACGGGGGGTGATTGGGCAGAGGAATAGGGTGCAGGCGATGACTGTGTCCGTCCCCAAGTGCCATCAGCCCCTTCTCCTGATGCTTCGTTGGAGTTTCCGACCAGATACCGTGGATGGGCCGGACGATCCATAAGTCCGCGTCGAGCAACAGAACGCGGGTGTATTGCGTCAAGTTGAACGCGTGTAATTTGGACAGAGCATCCCGCCATCGGTCGTCCCCCGGTTCTTTGTCGGCGGGTAAGTGAAGAGGTTGGACGGGTATGACGATGGCTCCTTCGTGCTCGAGCTGCCTGATGCGGGGTTGCGATACGCCAGTGAGGGCAAGGACCACCACGTCTCTTTTTGCTGCCCCTTTTGCTGCCGCCGCCGCCGCCGCTGTGAGACGGGGAGAGGTGGCTGGATCGCGAGTATAGGGGTCGAATCGTATGGCGTACAAGAGCATCCGGACAGACGTAAAGTATCCATCTTCTCCCTCCTCCTCTGCCTCTGCCTCTGCCTCTTCTCTTGCAGGATGGCCCGACTTGTGTGAATGTGGGGGAGCCAAGAATGTGACGTATGCCTCGGTCGTTCTGCCCGTCAAATGGTGTTCGACCCTCAGAGGTGCTCGAGTTGTAGAGTGCGAGTGCGGGTATGAGGTTGGGTATGTATATGCCTTCGGCCACAGGCCTACGTCGAGATATCGGCATAGTCTCCCTAGGCCCAACACGACTGTGAGGAGTATTGCCCAGGTCATGCTGTGGGACAGACGTCCCCTCCTCGTTTGATCTCGACTCGACTTCAGCATTGTAGCCTGCTGTTTAGCTTAGATGAGCTGACAAACTGGCTCTTCAGCCATACACTGCTGTTCTTGTATCGAAGTTCAGCCCTCGCCTCCTTTCTTCGCTGCTCGCACCTGGTCGTCCTTTGTCTCTTACTGCCGATCTGCCCCCCGCTCCAATGTACCAAGTATGCATGTAGATGGCTGTGTCGTATATACAACATGAAGATCTGGTCCTTCAATGCAAATCTCCTCTCCATCCACTCAATGCGTATCCCCCAGGATCTACTTCACTCCCTTCTCCCTGACAAAGGGTCATCTCGGCGCCGGATTGATCTTATTATCCAGACCCAGCATCGCGCAGAAAGCCTCAGTCTGGGGGTTGGTATACCACGCATCTACGATCAGCCTCAACCGAGACATGTTCTCTCGAACAAGTCTACTTACCCGGGGAACATCCCGTTTCTCCTTCAGCCGGTGCGGTCTTGCAGAACCGCTGTACGCGACGCACATCCACCAACCCAGTCTCCTTCACCAGCTGGACCCCTTCCGCCCCAGCACCTTGTGTCGGCGGCACCATCAGTCCTTCCTCTTCCAACCGCTTTCGTTCCTTCTGCACCAAATCATCCACTTCCCAAAGATTCGGCAGGGGTTGCACGCGTTCCGTGGAGAGCCACGGGTGGAACGCCCTGGTGATAGCGAGCCACTCTGGGTCAAAGCATATCCGCGGTCGGCCATCCGATTCATTCGAGGGTGACGGCGAGGGTATGTCGAGGAATTGCAGGTAGTCTTTACCGGGGCCAACCTTGTCCAGAGCGAGAAACCGTGTTTGTCGACTGGACGTGGCAGAGGGTTCAGTCGTATATGTGCCGGCGGTGGTGGTTGGCAATGCGGAAAAGCCTGCTACGCCATTAGCAGCTCCAGGATCGACGAGCTTGGCAGCTGCCACCACATCGGCCGACTCGTCCACTTTCAAAGCCTCTTTCGCCTCGGCGGGCGCCATAGAGGTCTGTACATTGGCAGGCTCAAAGTCTTCCTCGTCCGACAGGCAGATCTCGTCTGGATTGTGGGCGTTTTGCGCCGAAGGGGGTACTTCCGGCTCGTCAAAGTCGTCGTCGATGGCGATCTCGTCCGGGTTCGTCGACGCGGGTTCCACTGCCGCCGCCACTGCCGCTGCTGGGGGTGCAGGCGCAGGTACGGATACACTCGATCCCGAAACTGATGCGTGGTGGACTACAGCGGGAAATTTGATATGATGATGTGCGGCAAACCAGTATTCCGGCGTGAGGTGCTTGAGCAAACCCATGAGTGGTGGAGAGCCGAGTGACATGTTGGCACATTCTTCCCGGAGGTAAGCTTTCTTGCGAAAGAGATAGTTGAGATCGCCGTGGTCCCATATCCCCGTTGGCCAGTCGTGCGACATGCAGATGGTATGTGGTTGAGGGCGAAGCTGGATGTCAGCAACCATTCTCACGCCAGTAGAGTCCAAGATGATGGCGGAGACCCACCTGCATCATCTTGAGAATGTCGTATTGCCGCGTATGATACACGCTTCTCAGCGCACTATCGTCATACGGCACCTTTTCATAATGACCTTTCATCAGTCCTTCGCCCCTCCCCAGTCTATATCACCCGTGGTCACTCACCTTTTCTGAAATCCCCGCCCTTATGCAGTCCAGAGACCCCACAGACCCTCACACCATCCACCAAGACACTGCCCCCGGCTCCCAAATAGTAGACGTTCTCGGCCAGCCATCCACCATGATACAGCTCCGACATGTAATTCGAAGCCTCGTGATTGCCCCCAACGACGATCGTCAAGACCGGCGCTACCTTGGTGCCGGCGTAGTACTCGTGGAAAGTGCCGAGGTGGCGGTACTTGACTGGCACGGACATGCTCTCGAAGTCTGCCCGCGAGCGGAGGGCTTGGAAGTCTCCGCATAGGAGGAGGAGGTCGACGGGTTTACCGGTTTGGGCTGTGTGCTGTGCGAGGGTGGAGTAGATGGTCGTTAGTGACCCGTGGGAGCATCCTTCTACGGCGACCTGAATTCAGTCCCATTTCGTGTAGGCACAGAATTGGATGGAGATGAAGTTGACGAGAAGGATTGTAAGGAGAAGGAGAAGGAGAAGGAGAAGGAGACCGGCTCGGACTTGATGATGGCCCCACTCACGAGCATGCTGGGCAGGTCTGCCCGGCTCCTAGCCAGAACTCAGTATGCTGAGAAGTCAAACGACAGCAACAAACTCCAAGAGTCAAGTCAAGAAGAAGAGCGACCCCAAAAGGCGAAAGTGAAACCAGTCTCCCAACATTTCAGCCGTCAGCGGCAATCCGGGGTCCCCGCTGTCCAAAGCGTACTATAGTACTTGCCAATGTCCTGCATCGTCGCGCATATCACACGATCACGGCTCGGTATTGCTACGTGCTACGTGCTACGACCAGCTACGGAACTACGAGACTATGGCAATAGTCCATCATGTCGTTAAATGCTGTCTATGTCATTCAGTCGTATGCTGAGAGACACGGATTGTCCTTGTGTGGGGAATGGTGCCCGTGTATGGCTTGGCGCGGATAGGCTAGTATGCGTGTGAATGTGTATGCTGCTCCTCGTATCTTCTGACAACTCCTTATGCTCCGCATCATCATGACAGCAAGCTCAAGCCGGCACCGATCAAGCCGAGCGCAAGAGCGGGCAGAGCTATAGGTGATACCGGCGAGGCACCGCTCGACGACCCTGCGGTCGAAGAGGCGCCGGCTGCTGATGTTGTGGTCGTGTTGGTCTGGACAGCCTTGACCTGCGATGAGGGGAGGGGTGAGTTGGTCGTTGTAGGCTGTGTGCCAATCTGGCCGTTTCCGACGGTGACGAACTGAATGTAAGCTCTATCCTCGTGCATCGAATTTGCGACTCACCTCTCCCATCGAGGGCACGCCGTTGACCACAACGAAGAACAACGCAGATCCGGGTGTAAAGAGCGTCGGTCCCGGGTCCCCGGGAAGCTGAGAGACGTGGATGGTGGTGTTACCAGAAGCCATGTCGATGGTGTACGAAGTCTCTAGCTCGAGATAACGCTGACCAAAGCCGACACAGTGGGTGTGGAAACCGTTTCGGAGAAGCACAACTTTGGTGGTGTTCACTGTAGCTTCGTCGGTGAGACCGGCAATGGTCAAGTCGAACGAAGAGCCTCCGTAGGAGATTGTGTCTGGCATGCCGGTGTAGGTTGGTCGGGGCTCGTTGTAGTACCAAGGATACCACCTCTCGGTGTCGGTTCGAGTGCGCCATTGCTCGGTGGTGAAGTCGGCATTAGGGTTCGAGCCAGAGATGAAGATGGAGCTGTCAGGAAGAAGAATGGCAGTCGAGTGGTACATGCGCTCGTTTGCAGATGCGCTAAGACCAGTACGGTTGAAGCGCGACCCTTTCGGCGCGGCGGGGTTGTAGATGGCGGGCTCATAGACAGGGGCCTGTCCGTAGCCTTCTCCAGTCGAGTAGTAGGGAGGACCGTAACCAGCGGTGCCCATGTTGACACCGTTGCCGAGCCAGAGAGTGCCGTCTGCAAGGTAAACGAACTCGCCCATAGAACGGCCCTCGAACATGTAGTCGTCGTCCTCGTAGGTGGGATCGTCGTCATCTGGGCTGATGCGGACGCAGGTGTCGTCGGCTTGTACGGCGGTGATGTTGAAACCGGGACCACCGTCATTGCCCCATTCAGTGTTGGCGGATCCGCCACAGAACAGGATTGTCGCGGTGTAGTTGTTGGCCGGCGTCAAAGGAAGCATGACCGATGCGCCGGACGCGGGGTAGACACGAGCGGCATATGGCATATCCGGTAGGGTGGTCGTCTCGTAGGTCTCGTAGTCGTACAAGATCGATGATCGGTTGGCCTGCATGAATAGCTTGCCCGATGGCATGAGCCATGTAAGAGCGTAGAGGTTGATGGGAAGGGTGTCGGTGAGGAACTGGAGGCCGATGGCTGAGCCGTTGCCTTTCGGCGGGAAGAACTCGTAGGTCGGGTTGTCCTGAGCGGCCGTGTTGACGTAGCCACCATTCTGGTCACCACCGATGACGATCAGGGAACCATCTGCCAACGGCTCTACAGTTGGATACCATCTTCTCCCGGTCATTTGCAACCAGCCTCCGGTGTCTCCATCGTTCTGGTTCAATGGCTGCTCGCCTTGAATCCACTCGCAAGACTCGTCGCTACATGGGGTGATCATGCGGATGGCGGTGCCTCCGGTCGTGTCGTCGTATGCGCCGGTGGTCGTGGTGGCAACACCACCAGTTGTCACGGCTGTCTGTCAGCATTGAGCTACATTCTGATCTCGCGAGACTGACGCTGGTTTCCGCCAAACACGGCCCATGTACCGTTGGCCATTTCTCCACCACAAGCACAGAAAGTGTTGGACTCGACATCCATTGTCCGGTCTGCTTGATTAGATTGCGAATCATATTCGTGATTGAATCTGCTCACAAGTGTTCGTGTCAATGTCGTACTCGACTGCCCACGCAGGATGTGTGCCATACTGGCCGGTGACATTGACAGGGTTGTTCTCCACCTTGTCGAGAATGTAGACCTTCTTGTCTGTGCCGAGGAACATCTGGACATTAGCAAAGAGTTTCGATTAGTCATTGCGACGGGAATGAGCTCACCATCTGCGCAGAGATACCCGCATCTCCTACACTCTGGAAAGAAAGAGGAGTCTGCGTTGCGCGGCTCTGCAACATCGATCGATCACTGAGGAAAGGCGATGCGGCGATGGAGGGTAGGTGTGCGAGAAGAGGTAGCAAGGCCATGAGGCCCGAAAATGAAGGTATTGAGGTCATCGTGGATGTCGATGACGAACGCTTGAGCCTGATCGGGGGAGAGATACAAGGAATGTCCACTCGTGCTCTCCCTCTCTAAAGAGCGAGTCGAGAGACTATGCCCGAGTAGGGGGTGGAAAGACGGGGCAGGTTGTTTAAAGGATCGATGCGGCCCCTTATATCCGGTCGTGTCTGAGTGTTATTTTCTCAAAGACGATGAAGACCGAGGTTCGGTGTTGTTGAAAGTCGCTATCGATGTGCTCGGGTTGACGGTGGCGAAAGGTAAGAGGAGGAAGAAGGAAGTGGCGGTGGCTGAAAAGGTCAGTGACTGAGAATATACAAAGCCCTGCTGGAGCGCTAGTCCTCGTGCGGGGTGTGGTGTGATGTGGTAGTGTGGTCCTTTGGCTGTGAATAGCATGGAAAGGTCGTGGAACACCCTGAAAGGATAGATGAGGGAGGAGCAATCATCAGAAACCCCGCTCACAGCACAGCAATGCTCTCCATCTACCTCGCGGGGAGGTAAGATTTAGGAGGGATTGCGTGGGGTGAGAAGGGGAGCAAGAGAGCCAAGCCAAGAGGTTGAATGTGAGGCGGAGCTGTGCGGGGCGGAGCTGTTCATTCCGGAAGCGAGCTTGTGAGGGGAGGACGGGTGTGGGTGATGACGGGAATGACGGAATGACGGAGTAGTTCGCGGTGCTCACCTGGACAAGCGGCGGCCTCGAGAATGAAGTGGATGGAAGCTATTATAAAGGACGTTGATCGCAGATGCTCCCCAAAGGTCACTCGGTTACACGTTTGAGATGCAAGCTAGTGCAGTGGCGGAAGGGACGAAGAAGGTGTTGTTGTGGTTGTTGATGGGTGATGTTTCGAAGAGTGGAAAGGCGGGGGATCGACGAGCTCGTTGTGCTCTTTTCTATTAGGTGTCAAAGTCGAGTGTGTCGAATGTCGAATAGCTCCCTCACTCAGCAGAACAAAGACGACAAAGACGACAAAGAGGATAGAGAATAGATGGCAAAAGTGTTTGGTTTCTGATTTAGGACCGAATACCGAGGGCAAATCGAGGGTCGAGGGTGAGGCGATGAAGCAGGAATTCAGGGTCATCCGTCATGCACTTTCCTTCTCCCGCTCAGGGCAGAGCGGCAGGGTCCGACAAAGGCGTCAGCCGAGCCGTGCCGTGTTACGTATCCCGCTCACTGACACGCTGGCTTTGGGTTCAGGGTTCACATGTCCGGCTTTACCCCTCGATTTTCCGTTTTCCATGTTTCTATTCAGAGATCTGGCATCTGGTGCATCTAGAAAGCAAACGTGCCCAGTGCTTAGCGCTTAGCTCGAGCGACTCGCAGTCTCCCGTTGTATGAATCTGGGGAATAAGGGGGAGACATCCGCAGCTCAGAGACAAAAAGAGACTGCAGCTGCAGCAACTGCGCATGTCTCCGCGCGCATGCACGGCCGTGTGGAGGCTGACCGTCAAGCGGATCTCACAGGTGGGTTGACTGTTTGGCTGCTGGTGGTTCGATGTACACCGCCTCTGCGTCATCGGGCCCACGTCGAGCGAGCGGTGAGGGCCGCTATATTTGGGTTCGAGATGTGCTATGAATACTTTGGGCTCTGCGTGGATCACGAGTGGGCATGCCGTTCTATGCCACATCTCGATGAGCAGGTGAGATCCTGTTCATGCATGTCAGACATGTGAGCCGGTGAGCAGGATGCATGCGATGAAGACCCAAGTACTCGTAACCATTGGACGGGTGATGATTCGTCATTCGGAGAGATTTCGGAGATTCCCGAGGATTCCTACGGTGATTAAGGCAACAAGAACGTTTACTACCATGGCCATGGATAACTCGCTGGTGCTGCTGCTCGAGATCGCTGACCAATACATGTCTAGTCCGATCGGCGACTGATCATCTGCATTCCAGTGCTCTGTTCAGCACTTGTCTTTCTGGCTCTCTCTATCTCGAATTGGGCATGTCGAACCCCGGTCACGTAGACGACATATTGAGAGAGGACGAGCCTCTGTTACCTGCCGACGCATCGCCGGACGATATGGGCAGAGTCAAGACGGGCTGGAGGCGATTCGTACCGTCTCTCGACCTCGCCCCGGCACCGCGTGACAAAGCAGCACTATCACTCGTATATGCGAGTCTCTCCTCTCTAGTGCACCAAGTGTCAAGCTGATCAAACTAGATCGGCCTCGCCATCTTCCTCCCGCTCGTATGGTATTACGTCCTCTCTGCCGATCTCAAAGCCCTGGGGTGGTTCGCCGTTCATCCGACCATGCAAAGCATAGCAATGACCGCCATCGTTCTAGGCATAACAACCCTCCAGCCCTACCCGCCCTCGCCTGCCGTCCGTCAAACACGCTTCCAATCGCACTATGCTCTCGCCGCCCTTGTCGCTCTCCCCACGCTCCTCATTGGCTCAGCGGCCATGTGGTATAATAAGCACCTGCACGGAGCGAAGCACTTTACGACCTGGCATGGCACCTTCGGCTTGGTCGCCATTGTGTGGATGATCGCGCAGGGCATCGTGGGTGCTGTCGCGCACTATGCGGGGGTACGTGGCAAGTGGATGTACAAGTGGCACAGGTGAGTCGCCCATCGCCTCGCGCGAGGCAAGTGAGTAGCAAGGATGGGGGCTAAGAGCAGACTATCGGGTTACGCAGTGGTGACGTTTACTATCCTCACTGCCCACCTGGCCGGAGGACACTCGGACTGGTCGCTGGGCCGGAAAGGCTTTGCGTGGCTACGCGTGCTGGTTTTCTGGATCGCACTGCCTGTCATTTGGGTTGGCGTCGTGTCGCGTATCCGGTGAGTCGAAGCCATGAAGGGTTGAGAATTGGTAGCTGATCGGCAGGCCGACCAAGCTCTTCCCTCAGCTCTTGGGATCGTGAGAGCATAACACGAAAGGAATGACGCCCAATATCATGATCATCTACAGCAGTATCAGGTCGTACGTCATGCCAATTGTACTCAAAGGCTGTGAATGTGCGAGTCTACCCCTGACGAGACCGTCATCCTTTCACAGCTTTCCGTACATCGGCGTAGCTGTCAAGGGGTCGACTGACGGCAGATCCCATGAAAGGAGGCAGTAACCTGGATGCTTTGACATACATGCCTGACAGACAGACTGATTTGTCCCCTCCTCGTGAGTTGGCAGGTATTGAGGTGTCCTTACTGTCTACTGGATTGCTCCGCCGTTTGCTGATAGAGTGACTGACAAGACGAAGCGAAATGTCGATACCTACTCCTAAACGATCCGAACTACCGTTCACCTCTCACCCCTCCCCACCCGCCCGAGGGAGGCGTATATCACCGCGCCTCTTGTTGCTCTTCCCAGCAGCAGCAAGCGTGCTGGCACTGTACTACGTCTCTCTCCGACAATCAGGTATTGTACCCTCGGCATGGACCGACTGGAAATCAAACTCCCCACCAAGTCCACCTCAAGCTGAAGCTGTGACCTCGACCTCTCATGAACCCGCCGCTGCGCGCGAGGCATACGTGACGTTCTTCTCGCCCGGTGACGCTGAATACTTCGAGAGCGTCCGTCTGATCGTCTTCGCCCTCACGCACGATCCCTCGACCCTCGATCCCTCAACCTCTCCATCCTACATCCCACCACCCTCCGCACCCCAGCTCTCCGCCACATCCATCCAAGCCCTCGCAGGCCCAACAGCAGACCATATCGAGGTCGAGCCCTCCGCCATCCCCTCATTCCACGTCGCCGACTCCACCCCTCCACCATCCGACGTCCGCCGAGACGTGGTGATCCTCACATACCCCGGTATCCCCGCCGATCAAGTCGAGCAGCTCACCCGCGAAGGCGCCACCGTCCTCCCCGTCCCGCATATAAACATCTCCAGCCCGTACGACGGCGAAACCGACCAGGCGCACGGACATCACTGGCGCCACACCCTCGGTAAATTGCACGTGTTCAATTTGACGCAGTACCGCCGGGTCCTCTTTCTCGACGCGGACGTATGGGTCGTCAGACCCCTCCAGGGGATTTGGTCCGACAAGCATTCGTGGCCGGTGAGCGGGATGGCCGCGACGGGCGATGCGGTGAATGGGTACGAGCATGTTATTCCGTGGGTTAATCGCGCGCCGTTCAATTCGGGCTTCTTCATGGCTGTCCCGGATCGACGGATGTTTGATGAGATGCACGAGTTTGACGATTGGGATAGGAATTGGACGGATCAGGCGTTGTTGAATGGGTTCTTCAAGTGGGAGGGGGACAGGCCGTGGGAGTGTCTGGATCACAAGTGAGTCGTCACTTCCCACCCTACTGTAACACCCCCTACTACCTTCAACTTCTATTCTTCTGAATATCGGACGCCTCGCAACTCTCAACTCGCTTCGCTCGTGCTCGTCGCTCATCCCAGGTGGCACGCCAACTTTCCTTCTCACCGCGACATGGACGCCGGTGCACACGTGTAAGTCCCTCCCAACCCTCTTTCTCGCCGCCACCTAACCTCAGCCTCCACGAGAAAATGTGGCGCGACAACCACGACGACGCCATGCTCAAAGAGTGGAACCGTCGCATGGGCCGCATGCAGGGCTACTGGGACCTGCACGCACAAACATAGTCCATGTCAATGCATCGCGTCGTGTGGTATAGTCATCACGGTCGTGCTCGTTACTATGCTAAAGTGGTGCGTGTCATGGCTGTATGCTACAGAAATTCGTTGCGGACGATTGAATGAATGAGTGAACGGTCGGATGATCTAATTAATGTCCAGAATGCAAAACACCGACAAGGAACAGAACTGACACGCATCCCCCTCGAATCACGCCGGACCCCGTCTGACACCCACCTGAGCCTGGGCCTGCTGAGCCCACATGGCATAGGGGTCGTATGGCATGCCCGGCACTCCGCTCATCATCATCGGTTGCTGCTGCATCGGAAACGCCTGTGCGATCGAGTACCGGGGGTCAAAGACGTGTACGGCAGGGTGCGAGTACGGCGGCATGGTAACGATGCCGGTAGGTCGAGCCGAATTGGTCTCGTAAAACGAGTGGTACCTCGATCGGTGCCCTGCCGAAGGCAAACCCCCTCTCGCAGACTGACCGTTGTAGGTCTGGCTGCCCGTGCGTGTGGAGGACGACGGAGCTGGCCGAAAGTCACTAGACGGCCTGCTGCGGTGCTGATGCTGGCGTTGCGAGCGGGGAGAGAGCGAAGGAGCAGAAGGAGCAGTCGACAATCGCGAGCGGCGAGGCGAAGCCGGGGCGCTGGCCGACTGCTTCGAAGCTCGAGGGTCCTGCTGTCGGAGTTGCTTGGGCACATGACCCTTTTCAGCTCGTCGGTCCGATTCGCCAGCAACATGAAGCGCCCTTCGCTCGCGAGCCCGAGCGAGTTCAGACAAGTTGTGCTTGTTCAGGTTGTCCTCAGTCACCTTGAGTTCCATGTTCGAGACCGGCCTGGACAGACGGGGTCGGATCTCAGACGTGGGACGCGCGGACAATCCCACAGAATCTGGTTGACTCCTGGATCGGCCGTAAGGCGGGATCGTAGAGAGAGTACCCGAGCTTCTCATGCCAGTGGGAACAGAGGTTGATGCCGGGAAAGGGACCTTTGCCGTTGCACCAGACACCACCGGTTCCGAGCCATCGGCGTCGGTGTCCGACTCGCTGTCGCTGTCATCCCAAGTCTGTAGCACACCGCGCTTGGCGGCATTCCTGAATGACGACAATGGTCTGTCGATGTCTGGCGTCTCCGATGTTACCGTGATGGCGGGCTGAATGGAGGAACCGGGTGCGACTGGCGCGATGGCAGTATCGACAGAGGGTATTGGAGATTTGAGGATCTCCTGGATGTCGTCTTCGCTCGCGAACAGCTTCGACGCCTCTTCAGCATAAGACTTGATCGCGTCCTCGAAGTCATCTGAAATATCGAATGAGGGTCGCGGTACGATGGGCAACCTTGAGGCTGGCAGTGCAGCATCGGCGAGCGCCTGGATGTGCAGGGAGAAATCGAGATCCCATATCCCGTAGCCATGGCGTGCCATCGATATAGGGGACAAGGAACCGTTGGCGAAGTACACCATCATGCGATCCTCGAAGGGCGGACGCTGCACAAAGTCTGCTAGACTGCGGAGCTTGCTATTCGAGTTTGAGCGGATGGAGGCAGGGCGGGAGCAAGAGAAGGTTTCCGCCGAGGTGTAAGAGCCAGATTCGAGGGAAGAGAAGATCGATTTGATGCCAGTGTTGACCCGTAGACTGCCTTGACCGGGATAAAGGCCAGTGCCAGGGAGTTGCCGAGGGTTGACGGAGAGTGGGAAGGCGCGCCCACCGGTTGAGAAAGAAAAAGCAACTTCTTCCGGTAGGTGAGCATGTTGTCGACGTAAGCTGAGGAGCAGCGGATGAGGGGAGGGAGCACGAAGCTGAGACAGCTTGTCGAGGGAAAGTTTTCGGAGCCTTTCGGTAGTCTGCTGACGCTCGAGCGCCAGATCCGCCGCCTCGTTGGTCGCTTCAGCAGTCGAATCTACGCTGGTGGCTTCGAGAAGCTTGGCGGGAAGGTCGAGGTTGCTGGCGTTGGGTGAAGGGCTGGCAGAGCTGTCTGCCGAGCCCGTAGAGCCCAGGCCATTGGCCGCAGCCGACTTTGAGCTCTTCCGAACTCCCAGCCAGCTTCTCCATTTTCTCGAGTTGCTCCTCTTAGACTCGTCTTCCAGCGCAGTAGCAAGCTTTGCGCCAGCAAAAGCGAGGTCTAGTGTCATGAGGGCTTCGGGAGGCGTCTTGGGCTCATCACTACTGCTGACGGAAGAAGCTGAGCTGTCGATGCTCACGGCCGAGTTGGAACGGGTAGAAAGGGGGGTGCTAGGGCTGGTACTGAGGGACGGGCGAGCGATGTTCAAAACCAAAGCGTCCGACTCGAAGGCTTCGGCAAGAGTTCGGAGTCGTTCGGGGAGGACGAGCGGTTCCGAAGACGACATTGACGATTCTCCAACGCTGTCTTTCTTCGACCGCTTCAGCCCTAGAGCTTTGCTCAGACTGCTTGAGCCCGTAGTTTTGGCGTTGCCCTCGACCTCTGCCGACGCAAAGACGTCGAGATCGAGGTCGCCGACAGAATGAGAGCGAGGAAGCATCTGGGGTGATGTCGGTCGACTCATCTCCCCATCACTGGCCGTCACAGGGTCTTGCGATCCCAGCGGCGAGGGGCGGCGAAGCATGAACGAGGTCCGACGACTTGCAGGCTTGCTCTTCTTGGCTCGGGGAGGTTTTGGAGGCTCGGCGGGGGTGCCGGTGTCATCCTGGAGATACTCCCAGGCCTCATCGTCGGGATGGAGGAGATACTGATCGAGGCCATACGGGTCTCTTGCTCTTTGTGCGCCCGGGAAGGTGGGAAACGGGGAATACGACGAGGTCTGAACAAGGGGAGGGGCGATGTCGATGCGTTCGGGAACGTAGAGGGATGTGGGCCGGGGAAACGCAGCAGCGGGTAGGGCTTCCACTTCGACGCTCATGTTTGGACAGTCTGTTTGGAGTCAGAAAAGCCGGGGGGTCGCTGAACCAAGGGGAGCTCACCTGCGTCCGTACAAATCGAGCACCAACGAGAGGGTGGACGTCCGACTGTCTTTCTCTCCTTTTGTCGTTCCACGCAACTCTGCTGCGTGAGTAGCGCGAGACCGTCGGCCCGGGACCCGTTGTCCACGTTCCTTTCGAGACTGGCGTGAACGACGCGCAGCGGTCAAAGGATCTCCCGATTGTCCAAGTCAGGAGATGATGCGAACGGCGCCAAGTGTGAGGTCGTGAAGGCCAAGATGGATGGCGTAATGGGCTAATGAACGGTCAGTGCTGTACAGCGACAAAGGATCCGGGCAGGAGTGACAGGAGACACGAGATCCAGCGCTACGGAGCGAGGATGTGCACGAGGAGCATCCGGCGCCCGAACGGAGGAGGACAAAGGAAGAAGAGCGACGTGGATGGTCGGACGGACCCAGGGGGGCGGGATGAGTGAACGTAACGATGAAGGGGGGAAGATGAAGGGATGAAAGGGCGACAGGGGTGGGACGGGGCAGGTGGGCGGTGCTTACTTCTCGTAAAGAGTTGGGGGAAGCGTGGTGTCGTAGCAAATCTGAAGCCGAGCGGGGGCCTGGGCAGGGTGTTTAAGTGTCCGTCGATGCGATAATAAGAGGCGTCGATATCGCCAGATGTTTCTTCTCTATACCAGTGTTGAGGTCGGAGTCGGGGTCGGGGTCGGATGACAAGCAGTGCAGGACAATGCGCTTGCTGGGCTGCGGGAAAGGACAGGTGTCAAGATCTAGTGGGAGCAGCGAGCAGGTATGGGGATTGGAGGGGGGAGAGGGGGCGAGTGCTGATTATAGAGCGACTTCCGTCGACGAAGCGAGTGAGTAAGTGAGGGATTGGTCGAAAAGGCGGGTGTCCTGCAAATGGGTTTGTCAGAAATTGATGACGGGGTGGTAAAGTCGTAGTTGCCACTTGCAGCTAAACGGTCGGGTGGGTCGATGGTGGGTGCTACCTGATGCGGGGTAGTCGAGAGGGCGGGCGGGCGGGGTCGTCGAAGGCCGAAGCTATGTAGCTGTGATGCGAGTGGGAGAATGGCTTAGGTTGGAGAAGATGTTGAGATGCAAATGCAAATGAGAGTGAATGCTCTGACGAGGTGAAGCGAGGTGAGGAAGGGGCGTGCGAGTGTGCAGTGACAAGTGGGGGTTGGGTGGTCCGAGTCCAGGTCGGTCGGTGCAGGGCGTCTCGTCGTCCGAACTGTGATGATCATCAACAGAGGGTGGATCTGTCCTGACGGGGGGCTAGGTCAAGCAAGGGGTAGCGCGGCAAGTGAAATCGAGGTGACAGACGCGGTGGCAGACAAAAAGATCGACACCGCCCCACGATGAGGAAGAAGCAAGAGAGACAAGGAAAGACAAGATGTCAAATACAAGTACAAGTGCAGATGTCAAGAAGGGGGGTGCTTGGACATGAGCGCCCACGAAGAGGTGACCTCCATCATCACCATCCACCCCACCCCTGCGAGGTCCAGAGGTGCAGAGAGGTACAGAAAGAGAAGCGGGAAAGGGCGGAAATCTCGATCATCCTATCGGACAAGCAACGGTTCCTTGTCCGAGATTTCAGCGCTGATCCGTCGGATCTTTGCCACGAATTGCGACGTCATCTTGCGCAGCCTGTGAGTTTTCGCCTGTTCTCGCAATTTTCTGGAACCAGGGGTTTGGACAGGCTGAAACAA
Source organism: Tremella yokohamensis (assembly GCA_024343385.1). Lineage (NCBI taxonomy): Eukaryota > Fungi > Basidiomycota > Tremellomycetes > Tremellales > Tremellaceae > Tremella > Tremella yokohamensis. Next base: position 1,270,659 of record BRDC01000032.1, on the reverse strand, counting down.
GGAACGCCATCAAAATACCATCAAACCTATCCCTGAACGTACCGGAAAGCGGGAACCATCAGCTACGGCGCTCGTGCACGGTGGTGCGAAGGGAGGCGTCAATCCAAGGGGGAAGAGTGGCTTTCTCCGCTGTTCCTAGATACAACATTGCATGCCATGCATCACCGTCCACGGCCTCATGATACAATCGTCATGTCGTGCAAAGGCGAACGCGTGGGGGCAGGAGGAGAAACATCTTACCATGGCGTCTGATGTCGCGCTCGACCTGCGTTAGCTCAATCTTCGCAGCTCCACATGGAGCGAGAGTGCTCGTCGCCCAGATGATGACCTCGGACGGTGTTGCTGCGGTAGGTAGCGCAACCGACTTGTCGGCACTCGGTGTCGGAACGGAGGCTTTGTTCGCTCAATCCACTTGACCTTTCAAGTCGACCACGCGGTACTTGTCGATCCCCGCCTTGCACGCCGCATGAGCCTTCTTGCAATCCCATATCCTTTCGGACAAGGGGGTTTGCGGCGCCGCTCGGATAGGCTTCCAGCCCGAAACGACTGGAGGCGGGGCAACATTGGTGTATACGGCGGCATTGTGAGAGGCGAGAAAGGCGTCGGCTTCTTCGTCAGAATCAAATGCGAGGGTCGATGTGAGATGCGGCAGAGGAAGGGTCATGTAACTGCCTCATCAGCAGGCTGAGCTTGAGTCAGATTCAATACTCACGCTTTCGACATCATAGCCAATGCCGACATGCGTTCGCGCTCGACGAAATGATCCATGATGTACCCGCTCATGTTCGGAGCAGAGTTGAACAGCCTGAAGAATCGGACATAGTTGGAAGTGGCAAGAGAAGCGTGCACCTGCAGGGCGTGATGCACCCCTGGGTCGGACTTTTCGGATGGCGTTAGCTGGGCAAGCAATGCCGCCATGTCTGATCTGTCAGCTCTATCATGGCCAGTTAGAAGCGTGGACCTACCAGAACGATTTCGGGTGTGGAGCAGGTAGATGATACGGTAAGAGAGGAACTCGAGGGGGTGGCCTTGAATGCCCAGCTCGTAGAGCTGTCGAAGCATCGTTTGACACTGATTGTACTCGCCGAGATCTTTCTGAACCGTCAGCACGGACAGCCTGATTGACATCTTGACTCACAGCCTCCAAAGCTATTCGAGCGTGTATCTCATAGACCTCGACTGTAAACTCGTTCTTGATGCGCTGCACCTACAAAGTCAACCCACACCTTCACGCGGGACGAAAGACAGACTGTCAAATCCTGTCGCATCGACTTGAACTGGTCCAAGGCGTAAGCGTAATTCCGATTCTGCTTCCATTTCTGCTTCAAGAAAGTCAAGGTCTGCTTCAAAATAGATAGAGGTCGAATATCGGCCGGTGAAGGTTCCTGACGTTCAGCTCCGCAATTGGCATACTTGAGCTGACTCACACTAGTCAGACGAAGATAGGATTTTTCCAGCTTCGTGCTTGTCCCTTTGATTGTGTAGTGATCCCAGTCGATCACGTTCTCCTTCGTCAGCCGAGCTCGCTCGTCATACAGTGAACTGACCGGATCGACTTCAACCAGATCTTCTCCGCTGTAGCCAAGCCCTCCGATACCTCTCATTTTCTTCCTGCCCAGCATGCCAGGGACCATCGAGCTGCCATCCACTCCATCTCCTAGATCAGGAAACCATCGGCTCACTCCCCCAATACCATTTGAGGAGCTCTGAGCCGGTTTAGGCTGCTGAAATCTCGCAGCACGTCGTGCGAGCGCCTCCGAGTCTTCCGCCGAAGCAAAAGTATAAGCAGATGGCAGGGACGGCTTGGCATCGCCGTTCTGGCTGAGCGCGTCATTCCTGCACGATCAGCTCGGCCTCTCATCCTTCAAGTCCATGCTTACTTCTTCCGTTTCTTCTTCTTCTTTCCCGATGCATCGTGCTCGAAGCCGTCGTTCGGGGCAGGGGTTACGCTAGGGATGTAGGTGCTCACCAAGCTTGGTGAAGGGGAAGAAAGGCGATGGCCGCCCACCATCAATCCGGGAACAGTGGTCGGGGGCGGGATAGCTATTGAAGGGATTCTGGAAGGGGAGGGGATATGAGGAGAGACTGCATGAGGTGGTTTTAGCCTTTCTCGTCAGCGCAGTCCAGTCATCAAAGGGAGCCGGCTCACGATGCGAGTTGTACTTTTGTCCAATCCGTCGTGTTGATGGTATTATCCGCGTGCGCCTTGAAGAGTATCTGACATCAGCTCAGAGATCGCCCGTGATTGTTCGTGCCCGCTGCCTGCAGAGCATGACTGGAACCAATACTCACCTGCTTGAGCTCGGCATTGACCGCGGGCTTGTTAGCGGGAGTCGCCTTTGCCAAGCAGTCTTGTACCCAGGCCCTGCTGATCAGCTGAAAAGCCCAGTTCGCAAGAAGTACTGACTTGAGCTGCGGCGGCCATGACGACGAAGACATGCTGGCGAGGCGTACACCTCTCGGGGCGACAAGATGAGCGACTGGTGCAGAGAATATATGGATGCACGCAGGACGAAGGAGGGACAAACGACGCAGGAGAGAACAGAACTTTACGTAATTACGAGCAGATCTCGAGATGCTTGTGAGCTGCATCCAAAGACAACCTATGGCGGCAAATATCAACAATCTGGCAGCGTATTGACGCCTAGTACTCCACGTCCACGTCTCCATCCTCCCCTCTAATCTGTCCGACCTCCTCTCGTTCCCGTCTGATACTGATCTCCTCTCGATCTCGCCTGGGGCTCTTCTCCCTGCTCGCATCTCTGTCCACATCCATCTCCTCCCGAGGCGTGCGGCCAAAGTCGTCTCTTGCCTTTTCGAGGTCGGATGGCTTGACTTTCTTCTTCAACTCGGCCAGCTTCTCCACGAGCTCCTCTATCCGCGATCTATTCCGTCTGCTGGTCTCGCTCGTCTTCTCTTTTTCTTCGACGAGCTTCTGCTCCTCCTCGTTTATCAACTCCTCGATGTTCTTGATTCGTGTTTCGAGCTCGCTTTCCTGGTGCGGCAGAAGGACTTTTGGGAGCTGGTCATCAGAACATTGGCCATCTCACAAAGGGGTGACCTACGAAATACAGGGGTTTAGGCTGTGAAGCAGGAGGTGGGATCCTTGAAGGACCAGACGCGAGGGGTATCGGAGGCGGGTTGACGAGTGTTATTTCGAATTGCAGAGAAGTCGGAGGAGGAGGGGCAGTGTGAAGGAATTTGCTGATGGGACGTAGCGCTGCATGACGGGCGGACATCTGAGTGTGAGCCCACTGTGTACGCATGACAATGAACCACATACGGCTGCTTCTTTGTGCCTAAGAATCACTTCAGCATGATCTGTCGATACCCGCAGCGATTTCAACTCTCTTTCCGCCTCAACGATGTCGTGATGCAAGCTGGTCTCTGTGCGGATCTTGCTGGCGATCCGTTCTGAGATCTCCTCTCTCTTCTTTGCCTGAGATATGAGTGGTGTCGTGCAAGACTTGGAGCACCTCACCGCCGCTGATGTCCGAGCGTTCTTGTCATCCTTCTTGAATTGCTGCAGCGTCCCTAGCAGGTTGCCGAACAGCCGCTTTGACCTAGCCTTGTCTTCTACTTTTGTGTCTGTACGCATACGTCTGACACCATCAGTCACTCAATTCCGTTCTTAGCGTCTCACCCACTTGGCGGGCTGCTCCGAGGCATCATCTTGCCGCTGACGAGAAGGAGATCGAGAGTCTGCCGGAGGAGCAGACCGGTCATCGTCGAGCGGACTGCCGCTCAGCTCGGGGCATTCTCAGACACTCGCAGCGACCTACCTCTCTGATCGTGACATTGTTGCCCGTCTTAGCTGCGGCCGCTCGGAGAGAGAAAGGGAGAGAGCGTGCAGAAAGTCGATTGACATCCTGCTTCACCTTTACCGGACCTATGAGCCTGACACTGAGACCGTTCGCCGAACGGGTAATTTTCTGCCACATTGGCTTGATGTCAGGCAGATGCCCGTCGCTGACCCGTCCTTTTCCTGCAACTTCTTTGTCCGACCGACACTCTTTTCTCCTCGTTCACCTCTACTCCCATTCACTCTCAATCACTTGAGACACGCAGCTCCATCGCTCGCGCCCCAACTCTCGACCTGCATCTCAGCACTCACGAACGCTTCTTCACATTACCACTCGTTGCTTCCTTCGCACCGCATCGAAGCATCGCCGCCGAGCCACGTGCTCCTCGTTCAAGATCCCGTCGCACGTCCACAGAACCGATCCGTACCTCTTCTTCTGGAGTCCAGGAGGGTATACACCGCACGAGAAAGCGAGGGGTGAGTTCTGACGCGGTCAAGCGCCTTCGTGTTGGTGGCGACTTACAGTCACTGGACGTCGAGCTGCTTGCTCGCCCTCGCGTGTGTGGAAGCATGACAGAGCTGACGGTGTTCAGAATTTAACAGGTCTATGTTGCTGCGAAAGACATTCGAGCCGGATCATAGCTCCATCACCAACACCCATACCACTCTCAATCATCGGAAGACGCATTAACCGTGAGCATCATCAATGCAGCGAAATTTGCCCACTGACGATCAGAGCCAATCCACCGCAAAAATGGCCACCGTCAACATTCGACGAGATGTCGACGACAAGTTCTACGTGAGTCTCCCAGGTCTGTATGGAGTTAGCTGACTTTTCAGCGCTACAAGATGCCTCTCTTGCAAGTCAAGATTGAAGGTCGCGGCAATGGTATCAAAACTGTCATCCCGAACATGGAGGATATCGCCCGGGCTCTGGCGCGACCCCCTACGTATCCGACCAAGTTCTTCGGCTGCGAGCTCGGAGCGCAGACTTCCTTCGCGAACGACCGCTACATCGTGAACGGCGCCCACACTGCCGACCGCATGCGCGAGTTGCTCGACGTCTTCATCGACAAGTTTGTCCTGTGCCCCTCTTGCAAGAACCCAGAGACCGACCTGGTCATCACTGGCAAAGGCAACAACGAGGACATTCATCGCGACTGCAAAGCCTGCGGCAGGCAGAACGGTATTGACATGCGACACAAGCTGGTCACGTTCATCCTCAAGAACCCGCCCAAGAAGGACAAGAAGAAGGGCAAGAAGGGCATGACCGCTACTGCCAATGTGGGCGGTCCCATGGTCTTTGACAAGGTTGAGGACGGCGACGAAGATGGCGACATCAGCCCTTCCGACTCGCCGGCTGCCGGAGGCAACATGGGTGTGCCCACTCGTGGGACCGACATCGATGACGTTCTTGGCAAGATTGACCCGATTCTCGACAACCCGGACGCTGCCGAAGCTGTCTCCAAGAAGCTGCAGACGCTTGAGATCAACGGCAATGGTAATGGCAATGGTCACAGTAACGGGCATGCCAATGGCGGCGATGCCGATGAGGACGATGAGGACGCAGCCGACTCCCCTTACGGCATTCTTGGCGCTTGGCTCGAGGACAACAAGGATGCCAGCGACGCCGACATCATTGCCAAGGTCAAGGAGGTTGGTATCGTCGGCAAACACAAGGTCTTGCTTGAGATCGGTCAGAAGCTCTTTACCGACGAAGTCGCGACCGAGATGCCGAAGCGAGTTACTCTGCTCCAAGCTCTCACGACTTCCGAGAAGCATCAGAAGTCCCTCCTCGGCGGTCTCGAGCGTCTGCTCGCGCTTTCGCCCAACTCGGACAGCCTCTTGGCCGCAGGTACTACTTCCAAGGTCCTCATGGAGCTCTACCAGGGCGACGTGCTCGATGAGGAGTTGGTGAGAAACTGGGGTACCCACGTCAGCAAGAAATACGTCGACAAGGACAAGTCGAAGAAGGTCCGCAAGAGCGCTGACGCGTTCTTGAAGGTCAGTTCTTCTCTTCATGCTTAGCGAAGGCGGTACGCTGACATTGCAGTGGCTCGACGAAGCGGACGATGAGAGCGACGACGAGTAGTTAAACCTACTTTAACCTCTCGACCTCCGCTGCCCGGTTCGCTTGATGATTTATGTACTCAATTTTGACTCGTTTTGTTCATTCATCTACCGTCGACCTCATGCATATGCACAGCTCTGTTACGTCCTGCACGGCTGAACATACATACATATCGCAGTGCAGATGTGGTGGTTGAATAAATGGTGAACATTCCACCCGAGCTGCAAGAGTGAAGCAATGGGATTGCCACTCGGAGCCAGATTCCACACTTTGACGGCATTCACTCTCCCGACCTCTGCGTCACCACCTTTCTTTGTCCGATTGCCTCTATTCCTCTTCACAGAGTTCAGCAAGCAGTCTCGACACCATGTCGGGTACAGGTCCGCGGGAGGCCATCTTGTGAGGCCCCTTCACTGCATACATGGCACACAAGAATATCGCTGACTCCAGCCCGACGCGGATGAACCTCACCCTCACCAAAGGGCGTTTGAAGGGAGCTCAGACGGGTCATTCGCTCTTGGCGAAGAAACGGGATGCTCTGACGACGCGGTTCAGGCAGATCTTGAAGAAGGTGGACGAGGTGGGCCGGCAGAGCGCGCAGACAGCCCCTTGACTACACTTGGGCGAGAGGGAGGGGTCTTGGGGGAGACATGTAGATGAGAGATTCGCTGATTCCATAGGCAAAGCGCCTCATGGGCCGCGTACTACAGCTCGCATCGTTCTCTCTGGCCGAGGTGACCTATACCGCCGGCGATATCGGCTATCAGGTGCAGGAGAGCGTGAAGAAGGCCAGCTATACCGTCGCTGCGAAACAGGAGAACGTTAGTGGTGTCGTGCTCCCGGCTTTTGAGGGCGTCAAGAGTAAAGAGGGCAATGGTGCGCCTCTCTGGGTGCTGAATGCTGGTGCTGGAGCTTATCGTGCTCAGATTTCAACCTCACTGGGTTGTCTCGCGGAGGACAGCAGGTCCAGAAGTGTCGAGATACATATGTCAAGGCGGTCGGAACGCTGGTTGAGCTTGCCTCGTTGCAGGTCAGCTTTCTCATAGAGGAATCGGAGTCAAGCTGAGAGCGTAGACCGCCTTCACGATTCTAGACGAGGTGATCCGGGCTACGAATCGCCGTGTGAATGCTATCGAGCACGTTATCATACCCCGCCTGGATAACACGATCAAGTATATCAACTCGGAGCTGGACGAGATGGACAGGTGAGCCTTCTCCCGTGCTGCACGGTTTCTACCCCTGCCACTGTCCCATGTCGATAGCTGCACTTGTCAGACACGCATCGTTTTGTGCCGGCGACTACCCAGACTGTGAATATGCTGACGAGCCAGAGAAGAGTTTTTCCGCCTCAAAAAGGTGCAAGGGAAGAAGAAGCGCGATGCCGACCGGGCGGACGGGGATCGCTCAAAAGCCAACGAGGACTTTACAGGCCAGGGCGGAGAGCTGCATCGCGATGAGGGCATAAAAGGCGGCGACGCGGGTGGGGGGGACATGCTCGATGAAGGGAAAGATGAGGATGTTATTTTCTAGATGAACGCTGCTCCAGCGCATGTATTCATATCGTCACAGCCTATTCACTTCACTAACCTGTCTGCTTACGCACCATGGTGCATATGCTCAAACCAGCTTGTCGTCTTGTGCCATGGCTTTCCCGACGGGGTAGTGTGAGGGGGGCAGGTGTGAGAGCCAACCGGTCCGAGCTTTCCACCCCTTGTACGCGTTTTTCCTACCGCCTTTCTCGTCAAACTCGTCGTTCACTTTCTGTCTTGCGACTTGCTTCGTTTTCGGTGTCCTGTTTCAGTAGAGCGGTGTGAGGTATTCCAGCTCGCACGACATCATGGTACTCGACTACGTCCGTCTGGGCAGCTCGCCCTCGACTACGTTCACCCTGCTCGGGCAATCCCTCAGCGAGTTCCCCTTCCCTCGCAACAAATTGAGAGATTCGGCGCGTAGCTGACCCCCAGCGATGGACAACCGGCTAGTGACGCTGTTCACCATCCTCGGCAGCCTCTTCGCTCTCAAGCAGACCTACTGTCTTCTGCGGCTCTTGCTCGAGCTCACCGTCATACCAGGGACAAACGTGAGCGCTACCCTACAATCCGCAGATGACGTGGGCGAGGTGCTGAGTGCAGATCAAAACGTTCCAGGGGAAACAACACCACGGTGGAGATGGCAAGACATGGGCGATCGTTACGGGCGTGACGAACGGTATTGGGCCCGAGTACGCCCGGCAGCTCGCCGCAAAGGGGTACAACCTCGTCCTTGTCAGTCGGCGCCAGGCGCCAATGGACGAACTCGCGAGCGAGCTGGGTGGGTCCAGTCCCATACTTTCAAGAGAGCGTGTCGCTGATGAACGTAGCCACGAAACACTCGGCCGCTGCCAAAGTCGTCCTGATGGACTTTTCCGACCCCGCTTCGCGCTCACAGGCCTGTGCTGAAATTTCGGCGATCTGCGCGTCGCACGACGTTGGTGTGCTCATAAACAACGCGGGCATGTCGCACGAGTACCCCGAGCCGTTCGCCGAGACGGACCCCGTGGTTATCGACTCGATCGTCCAGACCAACGTCCTCGGCACGCTGCAGCTCACGCGCGCCGTCTTGCCGCACATGCTGGCGCGATACCAGAAAGGCAAGGGACCGAAGAGTTTGATCCTCAATATGGGCTCGATGGACGGACGTATTCCCTGTCCTCTGCTGGCTGTGTACAGTTATACCAAGGGCGGGTTGGAGACGTTCACCAAGGCCCTTGCGTGGGAAGTCAAGGGCAAGGGTGTGGTAGTGGAGGTCGTCCTCCCTGCTCTGGTCGTACGTCCCCCTTTCCCAACATCCTTCACAGCATCGGAGCAGAGAAGAGCTGATTGGCAGATCTCCAACATGTCCAAGATCCGCCGAGCATCCCTCACCGTCCCCACCGCCAAGTCCTTTGTGCGCTCCGTCTTCACCTCCATCGGCCTGCCTCGCGGTGCGCAGGGCAGACCGTACACTATGACGCCGTACTGGACCCACGCGCTCATGGACTACTTCACGGGCATCGCTGGATATGCGAGCGAGTGGACAGGTATTTGGGTCGTCGACTCCATGCACAAGGACATCAGGCGCAGGGCCCTGGCCAAGAAGGCTAGGCTGGCGAAGGCGCAGTAAGCGGAGCGGAGGAGTAGAATGGGTCACGACGAAGATGGCGAATGTGAGATGGGCCTGTGGAATGGGAGGAACATGAGGAGGAAGCGAAGAGGCGGAGATGCGAGTCGACCAGAGGGAACGTACTGGTCGATCAACGAAGGACGCGAGAGTCGCGCACGACACAGGACCGAGGTCAGAGCAAAAGAGCAAAGAGAATACATGCTAGTGAGCTATGAGCTAGTGGGGCGAGTTTCAACATACGTCGCAGAGAGTAGTTACGACACCTTTGGGAGTCACGCACATAATGGCAGAGGGGAATGATCTGTGTATGCATCTATGTCAAGAAATGCCAGACACCTATGCATTGATTTGGTAATGTACAACAAGCTTCTCCAAAGACCATGCCAAGACGACAGATCACCACCCGCTAAAGTCCCCAAACCCGCCTCCAGCTTTGCGTTTCTTTTTCTCGACGCCAAACTCTTCAGCCGGCGGCGCAGCAGCAGCCGATACGTGTTGCGTCTTGATCCCAGCCGCCTTGATGCCGACTGGGGCATGCTGTACTGGTGCCGGGCCGTTGAGGTATTTGCCGACACCACCCTCCTCGTCGGCTTTTCGCTTCTTCTCCGCTTTCTGGACTTTCGAATCGCCCTTGACTCCTAGATTCGTCCCGAGCCATGTGGTCCTATCCCTATCTCGAGCCGCTTGCGCCTCTGCACGTTTCCGCATCGCTTCGTCAGACTGGTCTTGCCGCGCAAGACGCTCGGCGAGACGCTTCTGATACTCTTCGAATGGATCTTGTAGACTGGCCGTCAGCCAAAAGGCCATCGGGATATCTCACTGGACTGACACGCTGATACTGATGATCTTGATCTCCTTCGCAGGTCGGTCCCCACCTGGCCGCACGTTGACCCGCTCGATCTTGTCCAGGACATCTTCACCTCCGACCAGCTTCCCGAAAACGGTATGCTTCCCGTTGAGATGCTCCGTGGCACGGAAAGTGATGAAGAATTGCGATGTATTGGATCTTGGGCCCGAGTTGGCCATCGACTAGCGGTCAGCCGCAGACCTACAGAAGCTTTGCCCAAATCGGACTGACCAAGACTCCTCGAGCATCATGCTTGTACGCGCCTTTCTCGCTGTACTCGTCTCTGAATGGTTCACCCCAAAACGACTTTCCTCCTCTTCCCGTCCCCGTCGGATCGCCGCCTTGGACCTGCTTATCAGCTACATACTTTCCACGCCTTTTGGACAGACCATGAAGCCCGGTATCAAACGGTGAAACGCTACGCCATCATAGTAACCCTTCTTTGCAAGCTGAACAAAGTTGTACACGGTTTTCGGGGCGCGATCGCCGTGTAGCTCGACGTTGAGACCTCCAAAATTCGTCAAAATCGTGGCGTATGCTTTCGATTTGAGCCGTTCCTTCTCCTTGACCGGCTTCTTCAGCTCGTCAAACATGACTGTATATGAGCATCTCGATCGAGTCTCGGCTGTTGCAGCAGACTCACATTCTTCCTCGTCCAACATCGCCCGCTCGTTGACCGGTTGAGGGGTGAAAGTCGTGCTAGTAAACGAGGCAGCAGCCCGCCCTGTAGTGAAGTTCGTAGCGTTGTCTGATTTATCAGAAGAGCACGGAAATAGCTTGGGATGACTTACAGGCAAGTTGCTCCACCTTGCGCTGAGCTATGACACCCTCTTTCGGTGTACTTGACTCGGCTTGAGCTACAGCAGAAGAAGCACTCGACTGCTCGGCTTTCGTCTGACCAGTCAGCTGGACATTTGAACGCATCGTCACGGCAGCTGACCTTCTCCGCCAGCATCCTGAGCACTTTGCCCGCTCCACCTGCAGCCTCCACGTTGATTCCTTTCAGCGGATCGCCAGCCAGTTCATCCTCGGACACTTTCTTGTCTTTCTTGACGTAGTCGTATTCCCTCAAATCCCGCGCTGCCAGGTTCTGTGGGTCCTAGTGGTTCAGCTCTGAATCGATTCCCCCTGATTCGTGGACAGCTGACCTGTATAGTGATGATGTCTTTCCGCTCAAACGGCTCGTCGTTGACCAAGTCTCGCCATGTCTTTGGCTTGATTGCCAACAACTGCAAAGAAGCCATGTCAAACACATTCCCCTAGAGTATCAGCTCCAGCTCGAAGACTGCTAGAACGAAGCTGACAGTGTTCTTAAGGAAGACAATGTGGACATGGGGTGAAAACACCTTGTACGTGATAGGGTCGTGCATCTGTCCCTCGGCATTCTGCTGATCAGCTCGCGCCCGCGACCCGAGTCGGAAAGCTGACTTTGAAGAAATTGAGCTTGATCAATTGGCTAGTCTCGAGCGGCTTCCCCGTGACAGGGTCTGGAGCGTGAGATGAGTGCACGAGATGTGGCGGGCATCTCACTGGTTTTGTATTTCCGAACATACGGGACGATATTGAGGAGGTCGAAAACATCAGCGCGGGGCGGCTGACCATCCTCATTGTCCGCGATGACAGCTACAGGGTTCCGAAAAGGCTGCAGTGATAGGGCACAGCAATCACTACGGGTCAGTCGCCGACCACAGAGCTCCTCGCCTTGTGAGAGGCGTGGAGGAGAACTCACAATGGAAGACGCTGGATGTCCGACCTGCCCGTCTCCGACTGTTTTCCCGACGTCGAAGCTGAGTGACTTCCTGCCGCATGCTCCGAATGCGTCACGTAGAGCTTGTCGCTGTTGTGGCCCATTGGAACACTGCTATCTGTGACGCTGGCAACGTCCGCTGTAGAAAGTAAAGTGTAGAGAGATGTTCGAGGTATTTCTCGAGGTGGTCAATCTAGGGTGTGTGCCTGAGTGGCAACAAGGCAAAGGTGGCAGTGTGGCAAAGAATAGCAGACGAGGCTGCTTGGGCAGCATCGAGCCCGCAGAAAGCCATGCAGAGCGGCAGGGCATTTGATCTTGGAAGGTACGCATGTCTCGCTTGGAGCATGCAATCACTCATCGTCGTCTATATATCTATAAAAACGCTCTTTTCTTCTACGTCTTGCTGCCAGCCTCGCCGTCAAAACCGCGTAATGTCCCGACCGAGGAGACCAGCCAGTGTCCAGTAGAGCGGTACCAGAATCCTATTCCGCAGACCCATGGTAGCGTAAGTATAATACGATCGCCAGATGAACCACGCCGCCACGCCTGCCAGGCGAGACTTTGGACCTGTCACCTCCTTGTCTGACCGGTCCACCATCGCCTGTAGATTAGCAAGATAGTCGGCCTGGGGAAGGGGGACATGCCCTCTGATTGCCGATGTAGACCATTGACCCCATATTCTTCCACTCGAACGGCTTCTGCTCCTCGATCGTCTTGGCGCTCTTCGCGTGTCTGTTGAGGGTCTTGGCGAGCCAGTAAGCCTGCTGGTTCGCCACTTGAGCCGTGGCGGGTAAAGGGGGGCCGTCGTTAGGCGTGGCGTTGTCGCCTATTGCGAACACGCCCTTCAGTCGCTTTCCCTCGGTGTCGACGACACGCTGCCACTGGTCGACTTTGATTCTATTTGTCAGTTCTAGTCACTGGTTGACCTCTGGACTCACGCCTTGGAACGCTCATGCTTTCGAACAGGCAGAGAGTCGATAAACGGATTTGGAGCGAGACCAGTCGACCACACCAGTAGACCGTAAGGATCTATTGATCAGCACATCTGGATCGTTGGTAGTATGAAAGGGGGACGCTTACGCCTTTCCTTGCCGTCCACCTCGATCCAGTCCTCGCCCACAGCAGTGATGCGAGAGTTGCCCTTGATGGACACACCATTCCTATGGAACTTCTTCTCGGCATACGCGCGCAGACTCTCGTCAAAGTTGATCAAGATACCAGGTGCCACATCGTACAACGTGATCGAGACTTGATCACGAAGATGCGGATAGAGACGGTACACATCCTTATGAATGAAATCGTGCAGCTCCGCAGCCCACTCCACACCGGTAGGGCCGCCACCGACGACTTTGAACGAGAGTAGAGCACGGCGGAGCTCGGGAGAGCAACCGGGCTCCGAGGCCTGCTCGAGACACTCGAGCAGGCGTAAGCGGATCTTACGCGCATCCCGGATATCCTTGAGGAAGTGAGCGTACTTGGCGACACCGGGGATGCCGAATGACGCAGAATAGCAGCCACAGGCAATGACGAGCTTGTCGTATGTTATCTTGTAGAACCGAGGCGGGATGCCGGATTCTGGTCCGTGCCATGCCTCAGCGGCGGTGCTCATGCCTCTGGAGGGCTGGAGAACTTGTGGGGTCGTATCGAAAAGCCGGCCCGGGGAATGGGGCCAAGAAGTGACGGACGAGCTGGAAGAGCCCGACGTCGGCGAGGCGGGATGAGGATGGTGTGCAGAGGAGGTTGTAGCCTCGCTTGATATCGACGCAAGAGAGGAGGACGGGGACGGGGTAGCCGGCACACCCTCTTCGAGCTTGGCGAGTGCAGCCAGCTCGGCATGAGCAGGCATGACGGCCGACTCGACTGTGATCTCTCTCCTGTCAAAGTCTGTTATCAGTCCAAGGTCAAGCTTGACTGTACTCGAGGGACGCACCAATGGCATCTGCCCATCCTTGGGCATAGCGCAACCCCTTGATCCCTCGCACAGGTTCGGTCGCACACCTGAACTCAAGAGTTCCTACTGATGTCGACGCCAAGAAGGGCGTGAAAGAGAAGAACGATACGGGCGAGACGACAGTGACTAACGTCAGCTTCACCTAGCAAAGGCAGCGGTGGCATTTGGCGACTCACCATCATACAGCTTCTTATCCACATGTCTGCTTGTCAGCCCAGTCGAAGCCAGTGTGGAGAGACATACCGAGCGACATTGTACCCCGCCCAGCCACTACCGAGAATGACGAGCTTCTTCCTTCCTATGTTGGACATGGGCGGGATGGTAGGTGCAGGTGTGGGCGAGGACAGCGCAGAGGTGCTCGCGTGACGCGTCTGGCGTCGAACGAGCGCACGCGTGGAGGGACCTGCAGAGCGTAGCATGATAAGTAGAGAGTGGCGAGGTAAACCTAGATCCGTCAGACGCAGCTATAATAAGAGCGGTGACGACGACGAGGGCGACGGCAGCGGCGGCGGTTGTAACTCGGAGTTCCGTTGGACGGCGAGACCAAGACGAGCGTCTTTCAACCAGACAAGAAATGCCCACTCGAAAAGTGGATGGGCTATCTTAGTATGCATACCCGACTCGACCCTTCTGCTGCGATACAGCATCCCCACTGCCGAAAAAAAGGTCATCAGAGTGAGAAAGTGTGTGTGAGAACAGCGAAGTCGGCGACTCTGAAAGTGATTCCGGCGTGTACCGGTCCGACGCCGAATCGGGTCAAATCGCGAGCTGCGAGCTGATTAGATCTCGTCCTCCCTCTCGGAAGGACTCGCACGGTGCGGACGCGCGACCGTCGAGTGGCGCTATCATTAACGCAACCACCAAGCACGTCGTTCCGATCGTCAACCTCGGGAGCGTCCCGAGTGGTCATGTAGGCCCCCGTCTTCGACCCCGGGCGTCCCGAGTACGAGTGGGCCACGACGTCGCAAAGTTCGGCAGGTCGTTCGGGGCGTTTTTGACACATAGAAGCCATTCGAGTCGGGCGGAAGGAAGGACACGCTCCAGTAGTCGTCTTCTTGGCAATGGGGAATGAAACCATGGCCAGGATACAACTCGGTCTCCATGCAAATGCTATAGATGTGTTTTGTGCTGCGTACATGATGATACTTCTTCAGGCCCGTCTGCCACCTCCCCCTCCACTGAACACAAGCACTTTCTTGGCTCCCTTTCTTCCACCCTTCTTCCTTCCTCCTCCTCCAGAATCAACCTCGGCATCGAGATCCGCATCCGTCGTGCTCATATGCTCGAATGCCGCCCAGGCAGCGTCAACATCCTCGTTTACTCGCTCCTCCCTTCGTCTTGCCGGTAGTGGATGCGCATACGAAGCCGCATTGCCCAGAGTGGTCGCAAAGCTCGGTCGAGAGCCCCATGTGGCTGAAGGGCTCGAACCGGGAGATGGCAGCATGCCGGGATGGGCATAGGCCATGAGATGACTCGAAGACGAGCTGGCCGATCCCACAGCGAAATGACCTGCGTCTTCTCGCCCTGCAGCACCGGGCAACGGATCCGGCCAAATAGTCTCGACCTTGCTCCTTTCCAAAGCGCGTTGAAACTCCCTCTCCTCGCCGGTGGGCACTGGCGCGGGCAATTTCTCCCGCTCTTGCTTCTCCCACTTGGTCTTGGCACGATCTTCTCGTTTCATCCTCTCCCTGCGTTTGGCTCTTCGAGCCTTGAGCGGCTGGTCAAATGCAGCCAAACCTTCTCGACCGACGATCGGCTCCAGGTCCGCTTCGACGAAGACTACCTCGGTACCGGCAGGCAGGTGCGAAAGATACTTGCAGCGCTTTCGCAATTCCTCGTTGATAGTGCCCGGGTCGAAACCAGATGACGTGAACGAAATCTCATTCGGGAACAGCGAGTAAGACTTGAAATGCGCCAAGAGAATACGAATGTCCAATGGGTGAAGAAAGACATTCGCGCCGAGTGAGGACTGGTAGAAATAGTACGATGGTGATGGAGCCGTAGGCGTGACAGGCGTCGGGGCTATAGGCTTGTTCCTCCGCTTCTTCGAAGCTGTCGGCGGCATCGGGTTTGGCTCGACCGGACGGTTCGGCGGGATGAGATGAGAAAAGTCCTGAGCGGCGAGGATCTCAGACGGAACCTCAGAAGGATCCAATGCAACAGGTGGTTGTTGCTTGGATTTCTCTTCCTGCTCCTTTTGCCTTCTTGCCCGTTCGCGCTGCTTGGCCTGCTCTTTCTTCTCGCCTCCAAGCGCATCCGCCCATGCTTCACGACTCACCATCTCATCTTTCCGGACGAGCGGGGTCATGAGCTCTGCTTGGACTTTGCCGACCTGTCTCTCCACCTTTTCCCTGGCAGCTCGAACAAACTCGCGACCCAGCTCGTCCCCGCGCATCAGATCCCACTCGGAGCGCAGTTCAGCCAACTCGCGTTGCAGCTCGCCGAGCATGTATTCGGGCGAAGCCAGCATGAATCTCGAGTATGCCAGAACATCGGGTATGAAATACCACGGAGCGGTGAGGGGCGGCGCAGCTTCCGAGGGCCAAGTAGCGGATGCCGGTAGTGCCAATGTAGTCATTTGTGGGCGCTGCACCAGGCGCATATGTATGCGATGCCCATGGTGTTCCTCGATATCGCGAGCCTCTTCGTCATCGATCCGACCAGCCTGCGCCTCGGGAAACCCGTCCATCTCGCCGACCATAGCCTCCTCGGCATGCTCTGGGGCGCGCGGATGCGGATGAGCCACGTTCAGGATCTGACCGCCTGTTTGCATGGGATGCTCAATCGGTGTACGACCTGCGCCATGGCTGGGGCGGTGGGCATCGACGACGTTGTCTCCGTCATCGCCAGCCGCAGATCGGAGCATAGTCCCGGCATCGAGGTACTTTACGCTCTTGAGCATGCCCTCGTGAACGGTGTCCCCGCATATGGGACATTTGGCCGATTTGGGCACGTCGGATAGCTGAATGAAATGCAATATGCAGGGGAAGCAGAAGATCTGAGCAATCAGGAGATGCCTTGGATGCGAGAAAGCTGGACACTCACATGGCCGCACTTTGTCATCCTGCCCGCGACAGGTTTGCCGAGACAGATGGGGCACATCCTCCCTCGACGCTCCTCCTCCATCCGCCTGCGCCTCTCAGCGTCTTCCTCGCCCATACCCTCAAGCTCCGCCTCATCCAAACTCCCCGAAAGCTCTACCTCATCATGCGCGTGGCTCGAACTCGGATCGCTCGACACAAGCCCTTGTGCAACGCTATAAGCCGAGAAAGTCGGTACGAGCACCTGAAGGATGTGCGGCCAGTGAAGGGAGATGTCGGGATCGGCAAAGTGTGCTCCATACGACAAGGTCTCGGTCGGTTTCAGCACGAAGCGGAAGTTGGCCTGAACGAAGCGTTCGCGTGACAAGACGCCCCCACGCCACCCGTCGGCGCGCCTGGATCGGCGCGGCAAAGCAGTTGAACCGGGCGGTCGTCGCGGGGGAAGGGAGAAGTTGAGCCATTGCGATGGGTCGGCCGCATTCGACATGTTGAGCACGGGTTTGGTGTTGCCGGGCGTAGAAGCTTGCCGTCGCGACGCGGGCGCGGCCGGCATATCGTTGTAAAGTCTCACCTGCCTGATTGAACAAGGTGAACGAGGTGAACATGGGATCCAAGGAACGTGTTAGGCCTGAGATCGTAGCGGGAAGAGTGGAGGTCGCCGCTGAGCGGCGCCGGCATAGCACCATCATCACTAGTGGCCAGCCGAGATCAGCAGCAGTCGGCGAGAATGAGCGCTTCCTCTATGCATTCGACTCGCGAACATGCTGCGTCGCGCTCGAGGCTTCTCACGCCGACTCACCCACACTGCATCAACCTCGAGTTCAGCCCCTCCTCGTTTCGTCCTCTATCGGGATGCGGTTCTGTTCGGCAGCTCGATCACGATCAACGCGAGTCTGTTGGTCGGTGTCATGGCGAGGCTAGACCAACGTTTCGAGCGGCTGACTGTATGGTGACCGTTCAGGCGAGATTCTCGCTGACTCTGCATAGAACCGAATCGACGGATTTTCGGACCGTCTCACCCAGCTCGAAAATGAGGTGGTCTCGCTAAATACCGCTTGGCGGACCGCAATCGACTTTGTCAAGGCTGAGGGCATGTGGGTGGCGACGCCGACAGGAGCGCTGTTGGTTCTCGGGCTGAACAGCGCCCTCCCTCCCTCCGCAGGCGCAACAAGCGATCGCACAGCACAGCCCAAACCATCCGAGGAAGCCACATGAGGCGGGGCAGGGTGTTTGCAGCGTTCATGTTGTTGTACGGAGAGGTCAAGTCCATGTTGCATGTACAAGCGCATCCTAATGCTTCCCAAGACCCCACTTGCGCAGAACGCCTCCCACATCCCCTAATCTACCCACGTCTGGCCCTTGTGCCACGATTGTAGGCTTGCCAGAACCCAAGCCATAGTTCAATATTGGCGAACCCGAGCTTGACGACGGCCTCAGCACCCGGTTGGCCGTACGCCAGAGGTCGTCAAGGGTCAAAGCATCGATCTTCGCGCACATCTCTTCGACCGATACCTTCTGGCCGTGGATCTGTGTTTGTCGTCCGAGATCTGCAAAAGTCAGTCATGAAAGCTTCGAGATATCCTGAACGAACCCTCGACAGCAGTGAGCCTGCTTTCCAACGCCATGACCAGGGTGCTTTTCAGCATGTTCTTGGCGCGGCTGAACTCGCTCTTGTTGACGCCGCCGTGAACCGGTCCAGTGAGAGAATGCAATTGGTGGGCAATGACCTCTGCTACATTCGGCGCAAAGTCAGGATAGACCGTCGCGGCAATGCCGAAGAGGCCAGAGTCGGCGTAGCAGTGGTGGAAACCGGCGCAGTAGTCGACTTTGTGATATCTGTTCAAGACATTGGTGTACAAGCGCGTGTACATGCCTTTTCCAGGACCACCTGAATATCAGCACTGTTTCGGTCGAACATGACACCCGTGGTGAGAAGAAGACACACCAGCTGAGAAAGAGCCACCGCCACCTAACAAGGTCTGCAGAGTCGCCAGTGCGTACTATTGCTCAGCTCGCTGTTGGACCTTGATTTCGAGATACTCACGATATCCGGATCATGTAT
Organism: Tremella yokohamensis; assembly: GCA_024343385.1. Classification (NCBI taxonomy): domain Eukaryota; kingdom Fungi; phylum Basidiomycota; class Tremellomycetes; order Tremellales; family Tremellaceae; genus Tremella; species Tremella yokohamensis. Next base: position 1,251,997 of record BRDC01000032.1, on the reverse strand, counting down.
GCCTAGGCCCTCGAAACCCACGTACAGATGGACAAATTCCTCGTCTGGTCTCTCGATCCACTCTTCGCCTCCAGTGTAGACCGCTTTTGCACTCGCTAGTCGCTCCCGCTCCTCGCTGGCCTGACCGAGAGTGGCGTTGGAGACCGTAGCATAGGTCTTGCTGCCCGCTCGAGAAGTCTCGCCTCTCCTGCTGGATCCCACTCCCAGCCCCGCTTGACCAGTGCTCAGACCTGCGGAGGATTCGGAAAGTTCCCCGAAATGTCGCTCGGCCAACCGGACCAGCTCGTCGTGCTCCATGCCCACGCCAGCGACGACCATCCTTTCTGGCCGATACCAGTCCTGCATGAACCCCCTGACTTCCCTCTCGCCAAGCACATCCAGTTGCTCTTCGGGGCAGAGAAGCGGCATGCCCAATGTGTTGTGGCGAAAGGCAACGGTGTGTAGGATCTCGGGGAGGATGAGCTCGGGTTTTTGCCAAATCTCGCGAATCTCGTATGCTGCGGCGGCTTTTTGAGCTTCGATTTCCGCAGGTAGTAGGAGCGGATGAAGGATGGTGGATGAGAGGAGTGACATGGCGAGCGGGAGGGAGTGAGGGAAGACGGTGGATTGGTACATGATTGTTTCTCGCGATGAAGAGCACGAAACTTGCGAGCCGAGAGAGTCGATGAGCTGCGTCATCTGTTCGTCTGAATGTCGATCTGTGCTCTGCGGCATCAGCTGGCCTGATACGCGGTGAAACGTCATGTTGGGTAGACCCACCTTGAACGCCAATCGGTCTATCAAGTGCGACACCCCGCTGTTCCTCGGCACCTCGAATCGACTGCCCGCATCGACGTATACACCCACAGCATGGAAGTGTCCCGGTGTTGACTCCGTTACAACCCGCAGTTTATTGGGCAGAGTCGTCACGACAGAGGGGGCAGAGATGGGCGGCGAGGTGGCGGTCGTCGAGGTGGACGCAGTCCGTAATGACGGTCTGAGCACATCCCGAGACAAGGTCGCCAGCGGTCTCGTGCGTGAGGACGAGGCTACTGCCTGTGCTGGAATACGCAGCATGTCGAGAGTCGCTCCTCGACCTGATGAATCGAGTAAGAAGAGAGGTGAAAGAGAAGTTGTGAGAATGTACGGGGCGACGAACGTCGCACGGCCCGGGACCCCGGCTGAAAAATGCGGTGGAGGGCGGCCACTACTGCACGGCTTGGGCTCTGGTAAACCATTTCACCACTTGTACATAGCAGAGATCACAACGACTACTGCAAGATGGGTCAAGACCGCGTGCGGGTGCTTGCCGTGACGGTCGCTTTGCCTGATACCGTGTTAGAGAAGGTCAAATCACATTTCAACACGGTGCACTACCACCCGGACGGCAAGGTGCCCTCGGATGTCCTGCCGACGATAGACGTTTGGTTCTGCAGCAATCCAGGTCTACCTCCGAGCGCGGGACCTATAGCAAAGCTCACGTCGCTCAAACATATTCAGCTCATCAGCGCCGGCGCTGATGGAGCGCTGGCCAACCCGCTCATTAAGGAATACGCCTCGTCGCCGGAGGCGCACGGCCCGAACGGTGTCACGCTAAGCACTACCGCGGGGCTGCACGTCTTTAGCATCCCAAACTACGTGATCGGGTCGATCATTTCTATATTCAACAAGACGTACGAGTCGATCAGCCGCGGCAGAGTGCGTCTGCGTATACCCAAGCGCGCGTAGACTGACGGGATACAGGCAAAGAAACAATGGACCCATGCCGAGTTTGACAAGGAGGCCGGAGGGACGTACCGGAACCGCAAGACCTTTGGGCGCACAGTGGGGCTACTTGTATGTCAATGGACAGCGCCGGATGATGTGCTGATATCGGAGGGGTATGGAGCACTCGGACGAGAGACTGCTCGTCTCTGCCAAGCGCTGGGGATGAGAGTAATCGCGGCCAATACGTTAGGCAAAGCGACGCAACAGGAGGGTGTGAGCCGCACGCAGACGATAGGTTGACGCTTCACTGACACTGCCAACAGTACATCTTCCCTGGGACAGGAGACAAAGAAGGTAAGCCCTCACAAACTAGATTGAGCGCGCAAGCCGACGAGACAGGCGCCATTCCTGCGAAGTACTATTCCACAAGTGATCCCGAGTCGCTGGAGGCCTTCTTGCGCGCCTCAGACGTCTTGGTCTGCAGTCTGCCAGGTACTGCCAAGACCAAGTACCTGCTAGATCGGCACAAGCTGGGTGAGCCATCAGTCGCAAAGCTAGTCCGGAAACTCATCCCCCCACAGCTCTGCTCCCCAAAGACGCAGTGTTCATCAACGTCGGACGGGGATCTCTGATCGCGTCAGGTGAGCTTCCCTTAGCCACTGGGCAATCACGCTGGGGAGAGACTAAAGTCCAGACGAGCTCGAGGCAGCGCTGGACGTCCCGGACCACCTGCTGGGCGCCGCCATCGATGTGACCGACCCGGAGCCTCTGCCGGAAGGTCACCCACTTTGGTCGCACCCTAAACTCCTCATCACCCCGCACATGTCGGGGGAGACGGAGGACCTGTTAGATCTAGCGGCGGATATCTTGTTGGCGAATGTGGAGAGGGTAAGAGAGGGCAAGCCGGTGTACAACAGGGTGGATTACGCCAGGGGGTATTGAAGGATCTTATATTCTGGGTTCCGGGCTGTCCATTGAGGACAGGGTATCATTCCAGATAATGTAACTATGCATTGTATCGCAAGTCGAGGCATCACACAGTCATGGACCATGCACGGTCGGACTGGTGAAACTCGCCGGCCGAGCCGCGGGCCGGGAAAAGTTCAACGCCGTCAGGTCTCTTCCTCCCATTTCGGCTCTCCATCTCTGTATCTCCACCTCCTGGTCACCAGCATCAAGATGGCATCTCGAACAGCGCTCAGGCGAGCAATCGCGTCCAGCTCGCGTCTGCCACCTACACCGCCGTGCATAGCTACAGCTCGTCTGTCCAGCGCCCGCTACTCTTCAAGTTCGAACACACCTCCTTCCTCCTCGGCATCCACCTCTTCTTCCACCACCTCCGCACCCGTTCCAGTGGACAAGGGCAAGTCCCGCGCTCGCGATCCTTCGCTAGAGCTACCCATCCTCCCCCGTCCGCTGGGCGTACCAAACAAACCTTCTCCCCGCTCAAGAACGTGGACCGAAGCTCGCGCGGCACTGCTAGACGAAGACCGGCATAAAGCCAAGCGCAAGGCCTTGTGCGTCCCTCCTCATTCGGATGCCAAGTGTAAGGAGGGCTGACGGGCAGGATCAAAGAGGCGAAACAGGGTTACTTTCACGATTACAACCGCGCACGGTCGGCCAATGGTGGTAAACTGTGGCTCGCCCCTCCGGTCCTCATACGAGACGATGTGAGTCCTACATCTGGACACTGGGAGATACGCAGAGAGGAGAGCTGAGCCCAGCGCGCATTGTACTTTCCCGATATACACGGGAAGGCCCTGACGGGTTCAACGACACATACGACCGACCTCCTCTTAGGTAAAATCACCCTCTTGTCCATCCTCACCACCCGTCTATCCGAGGTGAGCCCCCCTCCCTCTCTTTTGCAAGAAGTTGGCCAGCTGAACGAGCAGGAACACGCCCAGTCGTTCTGCGCGCCAGTGGTGGCTGACTGGCCGGACGCCCCGGAGTTCCAATATGTTCAGATCAACCACCAACAGAACGCGCTCAAAAGTATGCTGCTCAACCTGTTCGTGAGCAGTCTCAAACGTACCATCCCGAAAGACCGGTGGGACAAGTACCTCGTTTCTGGCGGAGAGTGGAGTGCTGTCGACGTGAGTCCGGGTCTGACATGGTGTAGAGGAGGGAGGCTTAGCGCAGATCACCGACCCGCTCGGAATCGAGAATCAGATCCTTGGGTTCGTCTACCTCATCGACCAGAACGCCAAGGTCAGATGGGCGGGCAACGCTATGGCTACGCCAAAGGAGAGCGAGGATCTGCGGCGCGCGACGGCCGTGCTCATGCGACGCCTCAAGGAGGGCACCGCTTCAGATGTCACCTCGTCGCCCTGAGAGTGCATACTCGATCAGTCGACACATCGATGCATATCTCATGAGAAGGAAAATGTGTGTCTTGTGCCATCTATGCTGCTCCTTTGCTTGACATTGCCCGAGTCCACAAACATGAAATGATTACAACTCGTCCGGTTCGGGTTCCCTGCTGGTTAGTAATGTTGGCGCCACTACAACATCAAACGCACCACTCGGAATGGACAGAGTACGCAGAGTAGAGCGAACCATCTTCGGCAAATTCGCTCGGTGTATTGATTTGCTCGTCAAAGTAGTGCTTGGCCACTGACCGAGGTGCTGCAAGTCAGTATCGGCGAGACTGTAATGCAGATGAGGCTCACTCCTTGGCGTCTTTGGCAATCTGCAGAACTCGCCCGTCTGCATGATACTCCATGCGACAAGACCAGTCCATCCAGTTTGATGGGAAGCTCCCAAACCTCGACCTTCGTTTCCGTGGAAGAACTATTGGTCAGCCAACAGCAGTCATCTCCTTGAATAGACACACCTCGAAGAACTGGACATAGTCTCGGAAGTGGGGGTCTCTGTTGAGTTTGGGGTTGCCTCCATTGACGGCTCTTCGACCGTTCTCGTCCCTGCTGAAGATGTGGATCAGACGATGCTGGATCTCCTCGGCACATTGAGCAAGCGTCATGTGCTGTGCGTAAGCTAAGGGAGATTGTCGCACCACGCATAGCTCACATCGCCGCTACCTGTCGGGCACTCGGCCGTGAAGCTATCACCAAAGTACTGGTGGAACCGCTGCAAACTCTCGATGAGCAAGAAGTTGACTGCCAACCAGATCGGTCCGCGCCAATTCGAGTTGCCGCCAAACTGACATAAGCTGAGGTATGCCGTGGCGCAGCTGGCACTCACCATGCCCGACTTGGAGTCGCCCGGCCAGTAAGCCACCTCGTTCTTCTCGCCCTGAATCTCGACGTGATAGGGATGGTCGTGGTGGTGGAGTGACAAGCTAATCGTCAGCTTGAATCGGAACGAACAGACGAGCTACTCACGATCGGATACCGTACTCCGACAAGAACTCGGTCTCATCCAGCATCCGCTCCAAGATTCGCTTAAGCCTCTCCTTCGATGCAAGAGCAAGCAAGATGCGGTCCCCTCGTCCACGCTCTGCTCATCAGCCATATTTTCCCCCAGCCTGAATCGTCACTGACCTCGCAAACTCGCGACGTTCTTCTGCGAGATGTCCGGCCGGTTCTCAATGAACCATTCCATCCTCTTCTTGAAGCCCGGGAAACGTTTGATGACCTGGGGCTCGAGGACCAACGTCGCATAGAGAGGCATCAGACCGACCATGCTTCGGATCGGCAGCTGCTGGAAGTAACCGCTGTTCCACTGAATGGCATCATAGTAGAATCCATCCTCCTCGTTCCACAATGTGTTGTGCTGGTCGGCGCCGGAGGCGTACGACATGGCATCGGAAATGAACAAGAAGTGTTCGAAGAACTACATGCTCAGCTGTCGATCAGGGGTTCAGCAGCTGTCTGACCTTTGAAGCCATATCCTCATAGGTAGGATTATGTTTGGCCAATTCCAGGGCAATGCTCAACCTGCAAGGTCAGCCACACAATCGTGCGGTGACCGATACTGATACTGACATGTTCAAGCAGAAGAAGGCCATCCAAGAGGTACCGTCCGACTGGGCGAGTTTTCCATCCCGAAGAGGCTCAGATCGGTTGAACGGTCCAATATTGTCCATACCAAGGAAACCACCTTCAAAGATGTTGTTGCCATCGGCGTCCTTCCTGTTCACCCACCTGCGAGTCAGCATCGACTGGGGGAGAGGCGAGCAAACCTACCAAGTGAAGTTGAGCAAAAGCTTCTGGAAGACCCTTTCCAAGAAGTCCAAGTCTTCCCTGCCAAACATCTTCCGCTCGATCTTGAACACACGGAACGTCGCCCAGGCATGGACCGGCGGGTTGACATCTCCAAAGTTCCACTCATAAGCCGGCAAAGCACCATCCGGCTTCATATACCACTCTCTTGTCATCAGGTCAAGCTGCTTCTTCGCAAAGCCGGGGTCGACCATGGCGAGAGGGATACAGTGGAAGGCCGTGTCCCAGGTTGCGAACCAGGGGTACTCCCACTTGTCGGGCATGGAGAGAATGTCGTTGATGTACAAATGTCGCCAAGCCGTGTTACGCACATACTTGCGGCCGGGAGGAGGTGGTGGCTGTCCCGGGTCACCCTCGATCCATTCCTTCTGGATGTACTGGTAGTACTGCTTGGTCCAAAGCATACCACTCAAGGCCTGTCGCATGATGTTGCGAAGGTCGTGGCTGATAGAGCCTCGAGCAATCATGTCGTAGAACTCGTCGGCATCTTGTCTGCGGCCCTCAATATTGTCGTCGAAGAGCTCTTCATCAAGGATACTGGGGTCCTCATCGGGGGTGTTGGGGGTCATCTTCAGTCGTACGACGACACAGCCACCCTTGCCAGGGACTCCGTTGAAGACATAGTGAGCTCCCGATTTGGTTCCCGTCTTCTCGGGGTTGACAAAGATACGCCCTCCGTGCTCGCTGGTAGGGCGGGGAGGCGGATCGATGATGTGCTCCACCGGGTCCACCTCGCCATTTGTGTGACCATTGGTCTTCTCGGTCTCGGCATTCCCATTGACCTCGCCGTTTGCCTCCTCAGCGCCAGACTCCCCCTCAGTATCGTCTCGCGGGCCTTCAATGCGTGTCCCATCTGGCAAACGCAAATTCTTGGCTGAGAAAGGCGACTTTGTCACCAATCCGTCGGTTGACTGCTTCGGCAAGTCGGGCTCGGCGGGTCGGTGCCACGGGATGATGTGGTCGTGGAACGAATCCTTGACATAAGGCGTGCGGTTCTTGCCGTGGTACAGGCGCTACTCATTAGCTCAGGTCCAGTGAAGATAAAGCGGGCCAACCTCGTAGTTGGTCTCGTTCTCCGTGAAGAGCAGGTCGGGTACGATGCTAGGACCATCGACCAGGACGACACCCCCACCACCCTTGGCCGGAGCAGCCGGAGCCGGCGAAGGAGTGCAGTAGAGCCTTGTCGTCCCAAGCGTCTCATGCGTGGCCTGAATCACGCCCTCGGACTCCTGTCGCACGCTGGGCATGTTCTTCGGCAGCTCCTTGGGCCACGACCACGTGTTACGGAAGAAGAGTTGAGGGATGATGTGCAGATCGGCCGGGTCGGGACCACGGTTGTAGGCAGTGATACGGATCGACATTGCGTCTGCCTCGTCCTCGTCCTTTGCGTACTGCCTATCAGCTCACGTCGTCGCATATCGACCACACAACTGACCTCGACAAAGATGTCCCAATACCTGTCCTCATCGAACAGGTCGGTGTCCATGAGTTCAAACTCCGCTACTTCCCGACTGCGGTTCTGGCTCTCCTCGATGAGCTGCTGGTATGGGTACTTGCCCTGGGGGTACTTGTACAGGTACTTCATGTACGAGTGGGTGGGAGTCGAGTCGAGGTAGTAGTAGAGCTCTTTGACATCCTCTCCGTGGTTGCCCTGACTACCATTCAAGCCGAAGAGACGCTCTTTCAGGATGTCGTCCTTGCCGTTCCACAATGCCAAGGTGAAGCATAACCGCTGGTGGTTGTCACTGTTTGAAGTCAGCTTCATTCCAACGACTCTGAGAGAACATACGAGATACCGGCCATGCCATCTTCTCCCCACCGGTAAGCCCTGCTTTTGGCCATCTCGAACGGGAACGAGTTCCACGCATCGCCGTTCTCCGAGTAATCCTCTCGGACAGTTCCCTGCATGTCAGCTTGGCCCACGAAGGTGTGGCTTAGCTGACCCATTGCCTCTCCGACACATAAGGACCCCATCGCTTCCAATGCACGTCGTACCTATCGCTCTCCTCGAGCCTGTGCGACTCGACCGATCGGTAACGCGGCCCAAGAGACTGTTGCAGGCGCTCGCGGAGGGGCTGCACATCAGCTTGCATCCCAGAGAACACTGAGAGGTAACTGACCCTGTCTTGGGCATTTTTAGGTGTATGAGTAGCAGGAGTGTTCTCACTACCGTCATTTGACGGGTGGGCTGAATATCAGCTGTCATCGCTTACTTGCCAACGTGAGGAGGACGCACGCGACTGGTTTTCCGGGGCGGGTGGGGTCGCATCAGATGTCAGAGTGGGGCGCTTGGGGAGGCTGAGCGACATCAGCAGGTCTGGCCAATCGAAGCAAGCTGAGCGAGCTTACTTGTCCTTCTCCCTGGCGGGCATCGATCCTGCGGGCGGAGGGATATTGATACGCAAGTCGGGGTTGGCATTGGGGGTAGCAGTGCCAGACGCCGGTCCCGACCCTGGTGAGCTGTCATCTTTGTCCACTGGGATGAGCATCGTCCTGTCTCCCGATCTTGCACGATCTCAAAGAGCGGTTGTGAAGCGGAGAGTTGGAAGAGGTAGAGGAATGAAGCTCACCTTGGGCGTTGCCAGCCAGACCCGCGCCGAATAGCTTGGACTGGAGTTTCTTGGCGGCGCTCATGTCGACAGGATGCACGAGGCAGTCGGTCCAACGACGAAGAAAGGAAGGATGGTGGTGATGTTGTGGAGTCTGACGATGTCAAGGAGCGGAAGTGAACGAGGTGGAATGCAAATGCCGGTACCGGTTGGCTCAAAGGGGTCCCGGTTACCCAACTGGGCTTGGCTCCCGTGTGTGTGAGACGGATGCTAGTGCAATGCGGGCTATCGATCGAGATGGGAGGCAAGACACAATAGAAGCAAAGTGAAGAGAGCGGGAGAAGGAATGTAAGAGCTGCTCTGGTGTCCGTCGTCGTCGTCGTCGTCGCGATGTCTTTGCTCTCTTTGGGCGTCTATTACGTTTCTTTGAACGATACCTGCAGTTGTACCAAGATTGCAAAGAAACCCTGAACGCGCGTGTCCCTGGCTGCCCTGGTTTTATGGGCGGTCCGCGCGGCAAATCCCCATAGTCCCATAAACCACAGACGTCATCTTCCCAGGCCTGTCAGGCAATGGCAATGGCATGGCAGCACCGGATGGATAAGGCAAAAAGGTCGATGGGGATGGATGATGGATGCATCGTGCTTTCTTGTGATATGCTACGAGGTTGAGAACGGCGTCAAAATGCTCGGCTTGAAGACCGGCAGAATGTGGGCTTCCGTATTGAACACATGCTTGTCCAATGAGATATGATCCGAGTCATCGAACAAGAGGTACAGATATTCTGAATCGTCAGCAAAGAGCCATGTTGAAAACCTATACGACCCACTAAGCGTCTCGCTCAGCCAGAACGTTTCCATTCGGTCGAGCTGCTTGGCCGGCACCGTCTGAACATCCTCAATGCCGGCATAGGCACCCGTCGGCACCCTGCAATGCTTGTCGAAGGCTTGGAAGATTTCCCACCCAGCCTCACGGTACTTTTCGTGACCCGTCAGGCGGTAAGCGAGCAAGAGGGACTCGACAGTCTCCGGTCGGAGAATGTTGCGGGCATCGATCAAGACGCCGCCTCTTACATCTTGAGCCGCGTCTTCCTACTTGAGATCACACTCACTGAGAAGGCTTGATGTACCAGTCGGTCTCCCGGGCTTTCTCATCCGTGTATTGCGTGAACATGGCAATCTCGGGGGCGAGACCACTGCTTGTCAGCTGTGGCAGCAAAGTATCCGTCACTCGGCTCACGTAGCTGTCTTATGCGTCAACAGACAGCTGTCAATGATGCCGTCCCCGACGATCACGTCCTCGAGATCACGCTTCTCGAGCCAGTTGTAGTCGATCTCGCGAGCACCTCCTTCTGTCACGCCGAGGAAGAAGGATCCACCCAAGAAGCAGACAAGGTGGTCCTGCTTGGGTACGATGCGCCATGAACTGTACATCAGCTCCTTCTGATCACGACCCCTAATGACGAGCGCACGGTCCTCCAGTGTCTGGGTCTCGGTAAGGCGTCAATTCCTGAGTATGCAACACCCCGCTCCGGCTCGTCTTGCGAATCAGGTGTTTCTTGATGCCGGCCATGGCCTCGTCGTACATCTAGAGTCTTAGTCAGGGTACAACCACACCTGAGAAGACCTACATCTCGGTATACAGTCTCTTGGCGGTCCTATTATGGTCAGTCCGACGGCGGTGTTCTGGGGGAACTCACAGTCTGCAAGTATTGCCTATACGTCAGCCAATGCGAGCCAATGTCATGTAGGTACTCACTTGATCAGATACTCGTAGTAAGAATCTCCTCTGCTACCAAGACGGATGTCGCTAGCCACGAATTGCCCATTTGTCGGTGAGACAAAGATCGGCGCAATCCCATCTGTCATGGCTCCAGCCCGGATGACCTCTGTGACCTGACTCGTCAGCTGGTGAATGGAAATCCATAGTTAGCTGACTCGTTCTGCTTTCTTCCAATACAGACTGTCCCCGGTCAAGTGGCTCAGATACTTCAGCTCGAGCTGAAGACTGGCCGCCTCGGCGAGACTGGCCAGGCCGTTGTTGCCCTTGTCCGGAATACCTTGACGGGTAGCCAGGTTGATGTTCGACAATGGGATTCCCGTTGGGGTGCTAAACGCCCCGAGAAGGCGATCGCCAAGGTCGGTCGCGAACTCGAGGTACATCGGTGCGTCTGCTTGGACTAACGGGTCGTCATGTGTAGAAGTCAGGTAGTAGGCGGAGAGCAAGCCGCCCAGGATCCGGATAGTAGTCTAGTCAATCAGCACACTGTCATCGTACATACATGGATGAACCCACCTCGAACGTGTTGAACTCGCCATCCTTGTCAAAGGTCAGGCTAGTGCGAACCCATTCAGCTGCGCGTTTGTACTCGTCCACCAGACCCATGATGAGCAAAGAGTCGAGCGAGTCGACGATGGTGTACCCGATACCACCAGCCTGGGTCAGGTTGGAACCAGTCTGCGAGAGGGGTTGGAACTGTTCTCAGCGAACGCCTTTCAGACGTGCCCTAGAGCTAAAGACCCACCTCGTCCGAACCCCATGCGTACTTCTCGTAGGCGTCCCAGCTCCATACGAAAGCTTCTTTGACCGCCTCGCGCTTCTCTACATCGGCATCATGGTGTATCACGCCTTTGAGTCCCGCAGGAAGCTTTCCAAAGTGCGTAACGCCCGGTAGCCAAGCCTTTGTAGTGCTTTGAGGCGGAGGAGAGGCTTTCAATAGAGGTCCTACCAGGGCACCAGCGTTCTGAACTCAACTCAGCTGAATAGCTCATACTATACTTAAGAGTGATCCTACGCACCCGTGAGAGGAACGCGACGACCGCGATTGCACCTAAGCCGCCCAAGATCAAGCGCAACAACCTCGTCCGTTCCAAACTGTCCAGCTGCGCATCGAGCTGTAGATGAGCAATCGTTCAGCAGGGGAAAGAGGCCCGCCTACCTGTTCGCGCTTCTCAACGCCATTTTTGGGCCCTTGGGACTTGGCCTGACCTCTCTGACGGACTTGGGACATGCCGCTCGAGGCTTTTGATGATGTAGAAGAGAGACGCGACGGCCAGGGCTAAAAGTGGACTGCGAGGACTGTCCAGGTGGAGGCAAGCGGGCACACCAAAGTACAACCAGCACACGGCCGTCACCGGCTTGCCAGTCCGACACAATTTCGGCTTTGCATTTACACCCCGACAGCATTTCGCTCGGCATCTTTGACTGCAGGCCGTCTCAACGCGATGCAAGGACCGCCCGTTTCAGACAAGACCACAGCGGGCATCATCGTCGACCCGCGGACGCTCGAGCGCGTGGTGCCCTCTTCACGGCGGAAAGACGGCACGTGAGTCCATCTAACGATCGTCTCGTCTCCATCCAGAAGAAGGAGGACAACAACGCTGATCGCAGCGTCCGAAAAGAGATCAAGATCCGACCTGGCTTCACCCCACAAGAAGATGTTGGGCGATTCCGCACTGCCCGACAGGCGGCCGCAGAGACTGTCCCGACTTACATCCCCGGCACCTCTCGCGTCAAGCCACAGGCGCCGAAGGAGGACAACCCGTTTGCCCAGCTGAAGAATGAGAAGACCAAGGCGCAGTTGAAGAATGAGAAACGGAAGGAGAAGCGGGCGCTGGCCAAGGTTGGCGAGAAGGCCTGGGATGAGGAGGACGAGGAGGGAGAGGATGGGGGTAAAGGCTTGCGGGAGGCTTTTGAGAAGGTCGACCTGGACGACGGACAGCCGGGACAAGAGACAGATGGGGCGAAGGTCGCCGCTTCATCCGAGACTCAACAGGGAGCGGTGACAGTACCGACCGCCGTCTCGACGGAGGACGACGGGAGCGGCAGGCGAGCTGCCGAGATGGACCTCTTTGACGGACCCGACGATGCAGCTTCAACAGAACCAGCACCAACAAAACCCTCTGCAACGCCAAGTGCACCTCCAGTATTGGCGCCTCCTGTCGATCCTACACCCACTACCTCCACTCCCGCCGCCGCCTCTTCCTCGAAAGCCTCCGGCCCAGCCTGGCGTACCAAACCACCAAAAGCACCGATGGGCGATCCGAACAACGGCCCAAAACCCTCAGCAGCCAATGGCAAGCCCCCAGCAAAGCCTCATCCGATACAAGGTGGCCGTAAAGGCCCCATTGGTCTTGCTCACCCACCTCCTATCCCTGCCGACCCCGTCAAACAGCCCCCAAGACCGAGCAAGTCGGTTTCTGGAGCAAAGGCTGGAGGTCGACCAGCACCACGAGCAGAAACTCCGCCAGCCGAGAGGGTGCGAAAGGAGGTGAAGGTTCGTGAAGGCGGGACGAACGACAGGAGCTCGTTGGCGAGCAGAGTGAGGGGATTGGTGATTGCCAATGCCGCTCAGAGTACACCGGGAGGCAGAAGAAAAGCCGCAGAGGAGCAGCCGGCCGCGTCAACATAAAAATGTCTGCAAGTATTATCCCCTAGAATAGTTGTCATCACTAAAGCATGTGTCGCATTCACTGGATCTGCGCATCTTCGCATGTGATACATCACCGACTGGGCAAAGCAAACCCGCTCGCTAGTATTCCGCGGTACATCACCCTATTCCAGTTCTCCTCCCATGTCGTCCACTCATCCTCGGACGCCACGTTGACCTCTGGTGTGCTGCGGCGGGATCGAGGCGCAGGCTTCTGGAAGTACGCTTTGAGCTCACGCAGCTGCTGACCACTCGGGAAACCCGACAGCAAATCCTGGCCATCAGCCTCTGTCTAGACTCTGACACTGTTCCTACCTGGATCATCTCGCCCAATTCCTCGGCCGTCCTGAATATGCGCCCATTCTGACCGTCTTTCACCAGCTCCCCTATGCAACCAAACTCTTTGGCCAGGACTGGCACTCCACACCCAAACATATCCACGACCTTCATCGGCAGATCCCGCCCACTCGAGCTCGTGTGCAGACTCACACCGAGATCGGCGCAACCAAGCAGAGTGGGGTAATCCCTCGCAGGTACGAAGACACAACGCACGCAGATGTCGGTCCACGTGCCTTTCTCCCTCTGTTCCACTATCTTCTGGAAGGCTGCGCGCATGCCGCCCAGGCCGGTGATGAGGACGACCAGCTTTGGCAGAGGCCGACCGCTACTGCGGGCACTTTGGTACGCGTCTAATGCGATGATGAGCAGACTGAAATCTTCATCCGCCGTCCAAGAGGTAGACGAGACCAGTACGGCGGGCCGATCGGGTCGGAATGCCACAATGTTGTCGGAAGGGATATGGGTAAGGGTGGTCTGGGAGGAAGGATGGGATAGCCAGGACGGCAAGGGTGGATCAATCAGCGATTCCAGGCGATAAAGTAGCTCGTGGGCTGACATTGGCCCGGTCGGTCGGAAGTGAGGAGGCGGGCGGTCATGTAGTACAGCCAATTTTCCCCTGCTGCGTCAGTACCGGACCAAAGGGGAGATTCCTTCTCTCACTGGAGATCCCACTCCTTTCCTAGATAATCTTTCAACGCATAAGTCACAAAGAGATGAGTATTGGCATGCTGGCCAAATGTTCTCTCAAACCTGAGGTCAGTCAAGTCCAGAGTCAAGAGCCGTCTCACCAAGCTGCAATCTTCATCAATGGCGAATGGGTGCCGACTCTCATAGCTAATATCGAGTAACCCGTGTTGTGCCAATCGATGATGAGCTTTGTGCCGGTAGCACGGGCGATGATTTGCGCGAGAAGAAGCGTCGGTATAGATGGTGGGTTCTGTACGACGAGGTACTCGCAGTGGTAGGGGATTTCGATCAAGCAGATGTACAGCACCGAGAGGGTTTGGTAAACGATACGTAAAGGGGCGCGAGCAACCCAAGGCAGCTTGAGGAGAGGTCTGGGAGGATTGGCGATAGGGTGTGGATGAGCATATGGAGACTCTTGTAGGGAAGGTATTGGCGGAGTATCTGTAGGTCAGCGCCAGGATCCGGCTGCGAGCTGTTGTGGTCGTACCGTAGTATGCCACGATCTCGGTTTGCCAGTCGTGCTTCGCAAAGCTGTCGGCGTGATACATCATCCGCGGTGACCTTCCGATGTCCCCAAGTACCATGACAATCGCCGTTCGCCGTCTTAAGTGTTTTGAGGCAAGATGCGCTTTCAGGCATACGACCCCGAAGACCACTGAGCCAAGTGCGGCTGAGACCAGCAGAAGGAGGAGCTCTGCCAAGTGGTCCGTTGGTCGGCGAAAGACCTCTGTCAATGGTATTGACCACATGTCGCCAGTCTCCTCCCCCTTGTGGCTGCTTCAAGCTCGTCGAGACAGCCCTGAGTGCGCTGCCGGGCACCTTGTTCTGTCAATGTGCGAAATCTATGCGATGAAGTCATGAAATCAGGTCGTCGACGTGTGTCCCCACTTCGCGGTGCCTGAAAGTGGGGAAGCAGAGATTCCAACACCGACGGAAGCAAAACTTGCGAGCTCACACTTCAAGAGACAATGACCGCAAGAATTCATGTTGCTTTGCGTATCTTCCTCGCTCATGCCTTCAGTCAGATAGCAAACATGAGCGCGAACAGCAAGGAAGCTGTTCGCCTCTGCGAGCACATTGTGCGGCAAGCGTTCGGCGAAGTGGTTTGCGTCAGTCGTTTTCAGCAGCTCTGCCGAGGTGTGCTGATTTCCAGAGGGTCGCCTCGACTTTGATGAACCGAGGTAGATTGACCATCCCGAATATTGCTCGCCTTTCTGGCGTTGCTCGACCCACTGCCTTGGCAGCTGTTCTCATCTTGATGCAGCATCAACTGGTACAGTGCTCCGGCGAGCCAGCCGAGTCGACTAAGGAGGAAGCATACCAATTCAATCTGGACGAGTGTTTGTTGCGGCTGAGATGGGGGAGAATATTGGCTTTGACGCAAGCAAAGCTTGGCTTCATCGTTAGTGATACGTCTCCTGCCACGTCATATGTGCTGATCAAAGGCGGTTGAGGTGGTGAAGATGCTCATGCTGCATGGACGGTTGAGGAAGGACGAGATTGTGCACGCTTGCGGTTCGGCTGGCAACCCTACACGTGCGATGGTGTCCCTGTACACGACACACAAGGCTGACCATTCAGAGGCTCGCGAAATCCAAGACGCGACTATCCAGCTTGTGCAGCACCTTTATGTCCTGCCGACAAGCTCAGAGCTGTCTTGCATCGAGGAAGATTCTATCGACCGGAGATATCATGTTCGTTGTTTCGCCGTTACACGCATGACGCTTACAGCCAGGCAAAGCGGAAGGAGCTACAAGCGGCCAAAGGTGCTGCAAACGTCACTGCGAACGACTTGACAGAGGCGCGTAATCACGCATCGAACGACGAGCAGGATCTCCGCCACTCGTGTCGAGATATGGAGCATGTCCTGATCAGAACAGAGAAGCTCGGGAAGAGGAAGAAGAAGGACCGAGAGGAGGGGTACGAGTACTCTCTGAAGCCTGACGTGTATCTGGCGATCAACTACGACCGGTACGGAATCCTCATGCGGAACGAGGTGATCGTGAAAGCGGCGGAAGATAGGTGGAACAAAGCGGCAGCAGTGGTTATGCGCGCCGTGCTGGAGGCCTCCGTCGAGGACGACTCGCTGTTACGCGAAACACGGACGACAAAAAATGTTCAAGCGGCCGAAGTGATTGAGCGAATACCGAGAGATGCGCATCCGATGCTCAGAGCGGGAATAGCAGGCGCCCAGAAATGGCCGGAAGAAACCATTGTGCGGCAGTATCTGCGGATACTGAGCGGAGAGGATCAGGTACCAGGGGAGAACGTCTTTCTGTCGATGGACGGGAGCTCGTCGAATCCGATATACAATGTCGAATTGGAGAAAATCTGCTCTCGGCTTCGCGGCAGCATGTTGAGTGAGCTAGTCCGCGTCAAGCTGGGAGACTCGGCAGCAAGAGTTCTGGCTGTGGTATCGGCAGCGAGTAAAGTGTCGGAGACTACGGTACGTCCTCAATAATACCAGTCTTCCTCCATTCTGACAGGCAGGTCCGAGATTGCGCCATGATCCCATTACGAGAAGCACGATTCATCCTTGCCGAACTTCAGAAGTTGTCATTGGTCGAGACGCAAGAGATGCCTCGAAACGCGACAAAAGGCCCACTATCCAAAGATCCGCATCTGTGGTCGATCGATCTCGCCCGCGCTTACACCTACCTTTTATCTTCGGTCTACAAGACTTTGGGCAACATCATCTATCGCAAACAAACCGAGGTGGACAGCAAGAAGGTGGTCCTGGCACGAGAGCGAGCCGCCGGTGGACCGACTGCGAGAGATCGTATGGCGGACAAGGACAAGGACGATTTG
This sequence comes from Tremella yokohamensis, assembly GCA_024343385.1. NCBI lineage: Eukaryota > Fungi > Basidiomycota > Tremellomycetes > Tremellales > Tremellaceae > Tremella > Tremella yokohamensis. Next base: position 1,235,315 of record BRDC01000032.1, on the reverse strand, counting down.
AGGCTCCTCGATGAAGCGCTCAGGAAGTTGACGCTAGGCGAGGGCCGGTCGGAGCAGGTAGTCTTCATCCTGCGCGACCTACCCGGGTGGCCGGGACGCTAGGCGATTGGTGTGTGCAACAAAAAGGGGGAGGGGAAGCAATCTGTTCTCGCATCCGAGCTTTCAAGCGCTCTGTTCGGAGTATCTAACGACATGCATGACATGACGATCACGTCGACTTTTGAATCGTAACCTCGGGCTTCTCGTCTCTTGTGCCCGCTAGTCAAAGTATTGGATGTTCGCCCACCTCGCTGATCAGCACGGTGGGGGCTGAAGGGACAGGACGTGCCTGTCGATCAGTACTGAATACATCTGACATATCGGGCATCTACTAACTCGCCGTACAGTGCCCTTCAGTGGAACACGTTTAGGTCGGAGAGACGATCCTGTCACTCACTCACCACCAGTCGGCATCACGAGCAGTGGCGCACCCATGCACTACGCAATACCATACTCGCCTCCTGGAACGCCAGGCGTCGTTATATGCCCACCATGTCCAGACGTCACGCACACGATATCCCGGCGCCTGATCCCCTTCCTGTCCGTCTTCACCCTCTCCAGCCTGGCCGTACCCTCTCCGCTCGCGCACAGAAGCAAGAGCGACTTTGACGGGCTCTTCGAAATCCTCATCCAGGGCGATCCACAGCTGACTCGCGCTTCCCACGCCGCTGGGATTGGCGCGCCAGCGATTGAGAAGGCTCAACGTCCACCGGCGGACGTTGTCGAGGATGAGCGTCTCCCACGTCGACGAAGGGACGTCGAGATGTCTGAACGCTGAGCAGGTCTGTCTGAGGGCGATGAAAGAGTTCATATCGTCCTCCGGTAGCAGCTTGGCGAGCGAGCTCTTGCTGTCGGAACCGGTTGGAGAGCCACTTGCCACTCCAGGCTGAGAGAGAAGCTGGGCGATGATCTTGAGCGGGATGACTTGGGGTAATAGTGCCAGGGCAGAAGTTTGCCGTGGACGAGGACCGTTTCCAACGATCAGTGGAACGGGGGCTCCTAGGTGCAAGGGGGAATGGCGGTCGGCCTGCAGCAAGTCAGCCTTGAAACTATGTGGGTGAGATGTCCAGAACGTACGAGGACGAGATGACCGCCTTCAGCTCCTCCACTCGCACGCCATCGTTCTCTCTGAAGAGGCGTCCCGCCCCAGTACCCCGCTCCGAGACCCTTCTCTCCGCGTAAGACTGCATCACCGCGCATCTCACCAACCCACGGACCGTGCCCAGTCCATTTAGGCAGACTCCAACCCAGCATCATCCGCTCCTCATGCGAAAACCCGCCGTACATCGTCCGCCGGACGGTGCGCATGACGCATTGCAAGCAAAATGCGTGTATAGGAATAGTACGCTTCACATTGAGCGCGGTGGCCGAAGCGTCGGCTGACGAGTGGAAAGCCGAGGAGGGAGTGACGGGGTTGACTAGGCCGGACGAGACCTGCAAGAGGTGCCATGAGCGTAGCCAGTCTGGGTGCAGAGGGTGAGAGTTGGTCGTATTTGTCGACATGGACGTTTCGGCGCTCGGAGGCGGGGTGTCTATCCGGGGCTCAAGGCATGGAGCAGCGCACAGGGCGCAGAACAGAGCCTCGGGATTCGGCTGGCTCATACTCTTGACAGTGCAGTCAGGCGGAGCAGCGGAACGACAATGATAGGTCCATCTGTGAGTTCCGTCCACATATGGCCTCCTCGCACCGGAGCGGCCGGAGACACTTTCAGGAGATGCGCATACAATGGTCCTGCTATTGTAGACGCATCAGCCACGCTCCCCTTTCTCGACCCTCCTTACATCGCGCCGCTGGTGGATGGAGGTGTGGTAAATCCTTTGACGATCATGCACCTCTCGTGAGATTTGGGCCATGCATCCCTCATACCTCCACAGCGCCAACGTGAGGTGTATATGGAGGGATTCACGCGCTATGCATGCTACAAACACGAGAGACGCTTGCTTGGCGTCAGCGGACCACCACCGTGTGTCAAGTGCCACGAATGCTGTGTGTGCCACATTTGAGCTGCTGACCGGGTGACGCCATGACGTCCCTCGCATTGCCACCGTCCCGATACGAATCGTTCAACTCGTCTTGCTATAGACCATACATACACCATCTTCACCTCAACCTCAAAGGCCAAGAGCTCAGGCGACCAGTTGAAGAAGCGATAAGCTGGAACCCAGCGGAATATAGGCGAGATGGCGCCGTCCGGCTTGCTTTCGGCGGACGACAAGGCTCGGGTGAAGAAGGCAATTCCGACATCAAGCTCGACGAACAAGATCATCACCGCGGCCGTAGCTAGAGTATACACAGCGAAAGAGGGTGCAAGGACGTGAGTCTCATCTCCAAGAACTTTCTGGTGTTCTACATAACCCGGCGTGCGCTGAAGTACAGGTGGAATTATGCGGGTGCAGAAGGAGCACTGGTCTTTTGCGCCGACAAAGCCCAAGGTGGTCTGTGGTTCAGAGTGGTCGACCTTTCGGTAAGTGCAGCTTTCATATATCCTGGCTAGGTAAGCTGAGCGTTCAGAGCTTCCGCGGCGTAATCTGGGAACACGAGCTGCCGAATGAGATAGAGTACAATCAGGAAAAGCCGTTCTTCCATACCTGGCAGGGCGATGTGGGCTCCTGACGATATGAACGACCCAGCTGTGCTGATCCCCAGACTGGAAGCATAGCTTTCGTCTTTGCCTCGGAGAGTGAGGCTCACGACTTTTACAAGAAAGTCGCCAACAGATCCAAATATGCCAGTGAGCTAGACATTGACCGCGGACCCCGCTCAAGCTGACTTGCTAGCCAAAGTCAAGGAGGAGAAGCCTGCCAAAGCTACGCCGACGAAAAAGTCGAAGAAGTCTGGTGGGAAGATCGACAAGTCGCTCATCTCTGGTCCATCGGCCGGCTCATTCAAACACATCGCGCATATGGGCTACGACTCTGAGAAGGGATTCTCATCTGTCGGCGTCGATCCTTCTTGGCAGGCGCTGCTTGAGCAGTTGAGTGCAAAGGGAATCTCCGCCAAGGATATTCAGAAGAACGAAAAGTTCATCAAAGACTTTGTGCAGCAACAGGGTGGTATCGAGAAGGCTGCAGCGCGCCCACCCCCACCAACACCAGTAGCACGCAAGCCACCTCCGCCTCCCACGTCGAGGAGAAAACCCGCACCTCCTCCGCCGACATCAAGGCCGCGACCAAACTCCGCTGTCCCTGCACCACCGAGTGCGCCGCCGCCGCCTGCCAGACACTTGCAGCCTCCTGCAGCGCATATGCCGCCTCCTCCACCTGCTCGAGCCCCTCCGACAGCAGCTCCCCCTCCGCCCCCACCTCCAGCTCCGCCACGAGCACCTGCGGGTGCCCCTCCACCCCCTCCCCCACCTCCATCGGCAGGAGGTGCCCGCATTCCGCCACCTCCACCAAGACCGCCAACTGGCGGGGCCGCTCCTCCTCCCCCGCCACCGCCGCCGGGCCCACCTGCGGGAGCACCGGCCGGAGGCAGGTCGGCCCTGTTGGCATCCATCCAAGGCCAAGGTATACACAAGCTCAAGAAAGTGGATTCTACCGAACAGCGGGTGTCGCCCTTGGCTGGCGGAAGCACGGCTGCAGCTGCCGGGGCTGGAGCCGTCGGTGGAGGAGCAGCCGCAGCGATCGCGGCTGGAGCTACAGGGACCGAGGAGACGCCTGATCTCGCTTCCAGTCTCGCTGCTGCTCTTGGGAGAAGGAAAGCGGATATGGGAGATAGCGATGAAGAGGAAGAGTCGGATGGGGAGTGGGACTAGACTTGCGATTGGACGAGATTTTGTGTTCGTTTTCGTATCGTGCGAGAGCGAGTGTGGCTCGGGAGTTATTGAGATACATCACATATCGTGTTTAAGGCTACATGTACGTTCAAGCACAACCACGAGGTCTTCCTTCCTTAATAGCCCGCCTGAGCAGTACCCGTCCTACCCTGTCCGAGACCGGTGGCGCCATTGGCATGGACCGGGTCTGCACCGAGCCCAACCGCCCGATGTCTCCTCATTCCCGCCTCGTGCTCCAGCCTCTCGGCCTCACTCAGCTCTTGTGCTTGCATCTTGAGCTGGCCCGCTTGAGCCTTATGCAAGTCTCCCTTGTGCTGGAGGCTCGACGAGCACGTGATGGATCCGAGCACATGCTCCATCTTGCCTTTGCGTTGTAGCTTGGCCGCCTCGCGCTCGGTCTGCGCAATAGGTGCGCCACCAACTCCGCCGGCGGAGGTGTTGTCCATACCGGTAGTGCCGGTAGTGGTGCCGGTGCCGTTGTTCTGAGGCGAGTGAGGGCCGGGACCACGAGTGTACGTCCCCTCGCCTGCGCCGAGTCCGACGGGCCCACCTGCAGGTGCGGCGTCGTACCCGTTAGCGCCGGCCGGGCCCGAGTGATGTTGTTGGTGGTGGTGACGGTTATCCGCCTCGGCCAATGCGACGTCGTTGACTGCGTGCGTCTTGTATTGACCCCCGTAGCCGGTATCCGCCCCGACTGGCGCATTGCCGTTGGCGTAAGGGTTGGAAGTACCGTTAGGACCACCGTAGCCGCCGTTCATGCCGTTAGGTGCGGAGACGCCGTATGGTTCTTGGGCGGGTGGCATGCCGTTGGTGTTGGCGTTGGCGTGGTGGCCGTGGTGATGCTGTCCATTCGATATTTGTACACGGGCGGGACTGCACTCAGCACCGGGATTGATAGAACGGCGAAGGGAAGACTCACTCGTCGGGGATGCCTGTGACTGTAGTCGACGGGGCGACGGGCTCGTTGGAATGTCTGTTCAGAAGACCCATTGTGTTATTGTTGTTGATGATGTGGATGCTTGTTCTTCAGCTGTTGTTGAGGTGATAGTGTGATACATGGCAAGTTCGCACTGGTCTCGCCTTATAAAGAGTCATGGGGACGGGTGGCAACCCCTCTTCGCCGCTCCAACCTTTGTGAGTGTTGATGATATCATTCTGCGCAGTTTGGCCGCTACACCACCCCAACTCCATTCCATCCCATTCCACCCCGCCCCACCCCCCACATGCACAGCTAGCTAGCTGCACAGCAAAGCTGGAACGGAGCAACGGACTACGACCAAGAAACTAAAGCGACTTTGGCGCAAGCTCCGATGACGTCACGTAGATCATCCGTAGTCTCCGAGCGGCCTTCCATGCATCCGACACCCGACTACTCGTAGCTGCTACGCTGCCCCACCCCTCACCCTGCGCCAGAGCTCTTTGGATATTCTCGCCCGTTCTGCCGCTGCTCCCCTCTCTCCACTCATCAGGCTCTTGTTCTCCGTCGCGCGTCGGCCGAGGAAAGGCATGACTTCGCTCAATTTGCCGTAGGCGATGTACTTGAGGGCGACGGGTATAATCGACTTGTCTTGTTGCTGGAATGTCGAGGCGACATGGTCGGTCAGTGCGTCGCCCATTCCTACACGTCAGGACAAGTCCGACAGAGGGTCGTCCGTTCTCACCGTACAATTGGGCAATGTGGATCTTGCCCTTCACGTCCTCACGCAGCTTGAGGTGTCTTTGGCTGCTTGTCGTACCACTCGAGCTCGTTTGAACTTCTTCCGCCAGGCCCAGCCTGACAAGGTCGTCCATCACAAGCTGGCAACTATCCGGGTTATGAGTACCGAACACGACTGAGAGAGCCAGATCGGGACGAGGCGACGCGAGCTGAGCCGCCATAGAAGACAGTATCACCGAGATGGACGAGTTGTAGCACTGGTCGGTGGAGGGCTTACTGAGACATCAGCCCGGTGGTTTGTAGAAGGGGGACGAGCATACTCTGGCCATACGGGATCGTGACCTGCTCTAGCCTCTTCCTTCCATCGTTTACGCTCTTGCACATGGTACGCCCCGCGGACAAGCTTGATTCCGAGGGTATACTCGTGCTTCTGAGCATGCTGGATGGCTTGCATGAGGAGCTGGGGTTGGCGGACGAGGTAGCTCTGGTACGTCCCGCTGCAGGTCAGCCTGCGTGTTTATCAAGAGGCTAAGCGGACTAGATGAGGGGATTGATGTCCTCGAGTGGACGAGCGGATGACGAGCGCGTCGGTTTGTTGTATGCCATGGACAAGAGCAAGGTGTACGCATCTAGAGCCGGTTGATACAGAGTGTACTCGGCGTCGAGCAAGAGAGCGACCCTGGGGCGTCAAATCGGCTGATCGGAGGGACTTGGTGACCTACTTGTGCGCCTTGGCGCTATCGGCGATTGTGCAAAGCTTTCCCCATAGCTCCTGAAGCTCCTCTACGTCTCCACGTCTCAATCCTTCATCTTTACTGGTCAAGCCGATCTGGCCAACCTCGCCCTTGAGGGCGAGTATAGGGTCGAGCGACTTTCCAGCGGGTCGTGCGACAACTTGGGCATCTTGCTCCTTCGGGGCGCCTGGGTAGGGTACGAATGCATCTGCAAGTGGAGAGGATGCAGAGTCGGAGGAGCCGACATGTCGCAAGCGGAGCAGAGTGTTGGACGCTCGGGCTAGGATGTCGGGGGATATCAAGCCAGTCTGAGGATCAGTCTCGCGGCTTGTGATCAGACTGGGATGAACTCACTACCTTGAGCGCGAACGCCGTGGCTCCGCGCCCATAGCCCTCGGCCGCCAGCTGATCCTCATACGCGCCCGCTTGCTCGATAGCCTTGAACACCTCGTCCAGTCTCTCCGCCTCGAGCTTCTTCTCGGCTTCTCGCACGGCGGCCTTGTCGAGCGGCGCCTCCTCCTCCGCCTCGGCAGAGTAATTCAGCACGCTCCCGATGCCCGCCTCTCGCAGGGCTATCATCTCGTCCTTGCATTCCTCGACCGTCTCGCCCGGCACGAACTGTCGGAAGAACGTATGGCGCACGACACCCTCTGTGACGTCCTTCAGACCGGGTATAGGGGAGTGGGTCAGGGTTCGTAGGAGTGATGGGGCATGGTCGATCAAGGGCGGAATGGAGCAGAGGGAGAATACGAGGTATGCGCGTAGGAGCGATGAAGTGCTCTGTGATTGTAGGGATGATGCTGGGCGGGGAGGCTTGCTATCTTCGTCGGCGGCGAGGGGGAGGGGGAGGGCGTAGGCGGCGATGCCCACAAGGACAGCTATGGGCGCCCATCGAATTCGCTTCGAGGTCTTGGCTGAGGTGCCCAGCGGCCTTCGCGACGCAAGACGAATGGATGGTGGTGGCCTTGCGGCCCAGATGGAATGCAAGCTCGCGCGATAGAGCCCGGACATGGTATCTGTTAGTGCGACACCGTCGTCGTCGAAGCCGCCGAGACTCGCTAGTCGTGTGTCATCTCATCTCTAGCCTGCTCTATCGTGTGAAGCGCTTCGCGATCGTTGATGGCGCTACTTGACCTCGATTGTCCTCTGTGTGATGCGCGAGATGCTTCTCAGCGCTTATCTTTGTTGGCCATCCGAGTCACATACACGCGGTGGCAATGTGGCATGTGCACGTCCGGCCGGATCTTGCCGGTTTACCGGACGCACGGGGTTTGTCACTTCTGCTCTTACTGGTCAGCTCTTTTGACAGGAACTTCGTATGCTGCAGACAGCTCCAGTATGAGCGCGTAGAACCAAATAGGAGACTCTAGGAGTGACACTGCATGACGTTCTCTACCCACAGCATTGCCGAATCTCTAATCTAAGTGCGCTCCGCCATTCCTTCAACGTCAAGTCGGCCCCTCTCTCTCGGACGTATCTGGGGGAGCTGCGGACGTGAAGCACTAATCGTCATCGAACTCGGCAATACCGCGCTGTATTTTCTTATTATCCATGTAACGAGCTGCTGCTTCTGACATTGCTCGCCAAAACGGATTGCGCTGATAGACGTTTCTCATAGCCTCATTCCGAGGGGTCAGCGAGGCACTAGGAGCAGAACATGCGGCTTACAGGAATGATGAACGTTCCCCAGCACACCAGGGAGGCATAACATACTGCCCGTGTCAAGATTTTGCCGTCGGATTGGTTAGGGAAGAATCCAAGAGCCAACGTGGCCCATGCCACACTGACATAAGTTATCGTTTCCGTCACAGCAGGTGAATCTCACAAGCCTAGCGTCCATCCGATGGAGTTTGATGATAGTCGAGGGCCTATAAGAGTGATGGGCGGGAACGGAATATGCATCCCGTATGCTCTGCTGCTCAGCTTATACCAAAAACGGAGGACAGGTCGGCCAACCTGTTGTTTGACCACGATACTAGGAATACCGCCAAGCACATCCCCATAAGGAAGGCATGCCACATGCCTTGCCAAGCCATCCTGAGGTTAGCTATCGCCTCTACTCTGTCACAGTACCCTTACAGAGTAGTCACTGTCGATCAGCTCTCGTCAAGCTGGAGAGGTGCAATCGCACGTACCCATGCGGTAGGCACTCGTACCCGGCCAGACCCAGACGGCGACGGTCGAGTCAGGGAAGTACTGGCACTTCTTAGAATCCGGACCGTGCTCCGATGACCAGCTGGCACTGATGTCCGCGTACGCGTCGTTGTAGGCGGGATAGTTGCTGAAGGCCAGGTCACTGAGATAAGTAAATGGTTTATTGTGGGTGGACTCACGAGACGCAAATCCCGACGTGGATGCCAAACAGACCTATGGCACATGTCGCAGCGAAAGCCCTTCGGATGTCGAACCACAGGAAGAAGTACTTCTCCATGTAATGCTTGCCTTCCACGAGGTACGGGATCCAGTCGGCTCTGAACCGTCAGCTGGTCCATCACGCCTTGTTATCCCTCCTTGGACATGAAGACGACTTACATTCCGTAGTACTCTTGCTTCCATTTCCAGAGTGAGCCGCGCTTGCGGTCGTAATTCCGCTGCCGGCGGGTGAAGTTGACGGTATTAATGGGGACACCGTGTATCCACCTAAACTCAGTGACCCACTAGCAACCAGTGATCAGAGGCAGGCGGCGGCTCACTTTCTGTCCACTTGACCCTTCTGTCTGATCGTTTCCGTACGACTCTTTCGATACACCCTCTGATAGGTCAAGCCGTCCTCCATATCCCTGATGAGCTTGAGAAACTTGTTCCGCTGCTCCGCAGAGATATCCGTCCTCTCTTGGAGCAGTCGTTCTTGCTCTAGTTCGACAATATCGATAGGCTCAAGCTCGACCGAATGATCCCCGATTGCCGACTGCCACTTTTCAAACAGGTGCATGCGGTTCCATGCCGCCACTTCGCCTTTGCTCAGCTTCGACTTGTCAGTGAAGCGTTTCTGCGTGAGAAAGTTGAACCGCGTTGCGTAATCGTTCCACTCTTCGTCTGTCCAGAGCCGCAAAGCACGTCTGCCGAGACGAGTGACGGAACGCGCAGCGCGTCGACCGAGACAGCCGCAAGATGAGAACATGGTGATGACCACGTTGTACAGGCCCGTGATGAATATAGCGACAAGTGTCACGTAGCGCAGGCGGATGAGCCTGTTGTTTAGCGTCTATGTCGTATCAACATTGCTGCGATAGCGACTCACGGAAGGATACCCCAATTGGGTGAATTAGCCAGCGTGGCCACAGCAAGACTGTAGTCAGCGAGTATCCGTCAGCTTCTGAAAGCCTGTACGCACAACATGATGGTATATCCGTGACCGGCTCTGTTCCACTGGGGCGCAAAGAGCCCAACTCGAACATTGACGAGCTCGTCGAGGATGAGCATGAGGCACAAGATGCCTTCCTGTGAGCGGCAGCACAGGAGATGAGCAGGACGCACAGAGTGAGATATGATAGAACGCGAACCACACTGCATCGTCAGCACTGCGATACTCGTGTACACTCACCCAGGTTCTCGAGACCGCCGCCCCAATTGGCCACTCCGAGTCCCGTCGCGTAGCCGCACGTCTTGTCCCCTTCAAGCGCATCAGATGCCGACTGCAGACCGCTCGTCAACGCTTGGTAGTATTTCACCACCGTATCCGAGGACAAGTCATGGCCGATAATCTCAACTTGCATCGTGAGGATGACCAGACCGCAAACGACGCCCGCGACTTGTAAGCCTTGTCTGTGCAAAGTCCGCCACAACTCGTTTGTAATCTCAAACAGGTCCCAAGTGCGCTGCCAGTACCCGCTGCTTCGTCGCGGCTCTTTGCTCTTCGGGTCCGGCTTGGGGTGTTCTTGACAGCACCTCCACCAGCCCAGAGGATTCCTACTGACATACACCTCGATCGTGCGGCTTCCTCGTTCCGAGCGCTTTTTCTTGCTCGGATCGTAACCATCCTTGTTCGGTATGCGGCGTTTGCGCACCAAGAGCCTGCGTCTCGGCCGCCGGCGGCGACGTGGATTGTACGGTGACGGCCCGTCGTCCTCTGACGAAGAGGACTCCCAGTAGTTGTCTTTCTCTTCGTCTTGAGACTGCGTCTTCGGGGTTTCGTCGACAATGTAGGAGAACTCGCACGGTCGGGTCGACGGGAAGAATCGCCATGGAAGCCAGCAGATGATGAGTGCTGGGAGAAGCAGGATGAGTGTCAGACCCCATGGGTAGATTAGCATGAAGAGCACCTTGAAGATCATCAGGACGATGGCGAAGATGGATACGAGCTCTTTGCGCAGATTGCTGCAAAAGTTGCCTCGCGCTGCCTGCCAGCGGGCCCTTGACACTCAGCTAGATCTCGCGCGAAGCCAGGATCAGGATGTACGCACGCCAGGCCAGCGTCGTCTTCGGACATGGTTGGGGTCAGTAGCTGTCACGATGCAAGTCGTGTCAGACGTGCACCGTCCTGCCCAGTGATAAAATGTTCTTTGTGTGTGTGCTGGCCGAGACGGGGCAGACTCACAAAGGAGACGAGAGCCGTGGAATGTCCAGATCTCCTGCTTCAACACAACAATTCGGTGAGCTCTGTGACTATGGTTCTCGAGCATGTCAAGTCGCATGCACCCAGACAGTGCCAGCTATGCATGTGCATAGGTGATACACGATACGAAAGCCTCTTCGCAGTTCGTGAGGGACCATGGTTCACACGCGCCTAACTTATCTTCCACTCGAGCTGCTGGTAGGCGCCTGGCAATGCCTAGGGCGTCCTTGGCGCGTGGAGGGCGTTCCGAAGGTGCCCAAGACTCGCATGAGCCTCTTCTTGTAGTTGCCTGTCGACTTTATCGCCCTCATCGACAGATAGCAATGTCACGCCAAGGTCAGCTGAGTATGGAGCGAAATATAGCCAGCTGATGTGTCAGACAAAGCGACGACGGAGCGGAACGCCCGCATCCTGAGGGATCTGGTCAAGCAGCCAGACAACAAGGCGTGCGCCGACTGCAGGAAGAACGGTAGGTATTTCAGCAAGCCGGACTTGGTCCAGCTGATCTTGAGATGCACGCTGGGCATCATGGAATCTGTGAATATCAGCTCTCATGGTCCATACATTCAGCTGACATTCAAGCGGGGTGTATCTGTGCATTCGCTGTTCCGGCATCCATCGGTCAATGGGCACACATATATCCAAGGGTCAGCTCAGCTCCTGGGTTCGGCGGGTAAATAGCTGACATTCAAGTCAAAAGTATAGACTTGGACATCTGGACCCCGGAGCAGATGGAGGTGAATTACTGCTGAAGGCCGCGGGGACAGATAAACTTACCTACAGCACATCCAGAAATGGGGAAATCGGAGAGCCAACCTGTACTGGGAGCGGCACCTCAAGGCGGGGCATGTACCGCCTGAACAGTCAGCCGCTGAGCTCTTCGACGAGGCGTCGAGCTGAAGAAATAGCAAAATAGAATCCTTCATCCGGTCCAAGTACGAGTCACGGAGATGGGCGATGGATGGTCCGCCCCCGGCTGATCCGAGCACGTTAGAAACAGGGGGAGCATCGTCTGCACCCGTCAGCTCTCCGATACTGCTTGAAGATCGAGCTGATAGCCATAGCACACATCCCCTCCTAGACCCACTCCCACATCGTCTGCCCCGGCGGCGGCGCCCGCATCTCGTGCACACCCATTGCTCTCTCGGCAGACCAAACCCGCCCCTGCTGCTCCTGCCGCTCCGACCCTTGCGCCCGTCGTGGATCTGATCGGCGGCGACGACCCCGTACCGCCCGCTGCGCCGACCTCTCCTCCACGAGCTGCTCCTGCCCCCGCAGCGACTTCGGCACCTCAGCCAGCTCCTACTACTGCTGCTGCTGCCCCGGCACCCACGGCCGCCGCCAATGGCAGCAGCATCTTCGATCTCGATTTCCGCGCACCTACACCCTCCTCAAAGCCCCAAAGCAACAACGCAGACATCATGTCGCTGTTCTCCACCGCGTCACCATCAACAGCTCCGCCTCAACAATCGTTTTTCAGCCAGCCTGCTCCGTCTCAGCCGAATCCATATGCCTCTTGGGGCGGCGGCGTTACGTCTAGTGCTCCGCCGGTACAGCAGCAATTCAGTCAGGCGGCGGTGCCCTCGGCGGCACCCGGCGGCTCGAGTGGATGGGGTGGTCTGCAGATGGACCAGGGTGGCTGGGGCGCCCCTGTACAAGCTCAGCAACCACCGACGCAATCTCCACCGGCAGCTCAGACCCAGAACAACTTTTGGGCAAATCCCGCAGCAGACCCATGGGCATCTAACAGCAATGGCTCGGCCGGTGCCATGGGAGGGTTTGGCCTGGCGCCGGCAGTCGCCCAGAAGAAGGAAGAAAAGTTGGATCCTTTCGCCAACATCTGGCAGTAGAGTCAGTTGAAGAGGTGCTAGCATACAGTCGACCTTCAGTGAAGCAACCTGTGCAGCGCACGCCAATCGTTGTCAATGTGGATATTAATGCATGGGTATCTTCATAGATCATGTCGTTATCGCTACACTTCCTCGTCGTCATCGTCGTCCTCTTCCTCTTCCCAGCCCAGATCTGCACCTTCTCCTTCATGGGCATACGGAAGCGGCACACCTTGCCGCTGCCGCCTCTGCGCGTCCGTCAAATTCAAGTTGAACGGAAGATTCAGATCGGCGTGCGTTGTTTCTTTGGTGTCGATGCCTATTGAGCCGCTCAGAGGAGCCGCGAACGGGTTGACCCGAACCACCTCGTCTATTGGCACGGCGCTGAGCTGCACCGGCGACCCTTGCTGCCTGTCGGAGGTCGTCACACCCGCCATAGCCCTGACCAGACCTTTAGCCCCGCCAGCTGCCTTCCGCACCAATATCTGTACAGCCGCTGCTTTGACAGATCCGGACGGCCAACCAGTCACTTCCAGCCCTGCATCGGCGGCGTATGCCAGGTAGTCGGGCAATCGGCGTTCGTGTGCTTTCTGGAGGATTTGCCAGTATTTCGGCTCGGCGCTGACGGGCGTCAAGTACAGTGCGGAGAGATGTTCGAGTAAAGCGGGGTGGGACGGGTGTAAGAGGGTCAGAGTGGGGATGAATGTGCTGGGTGTAAGGTGGGACAGGAGGGCGGAAGTGTGTGGGAGAAGTACGGTCAGTCGGCTGGGAGCTGGATGTCAGAATGCTTAAGAGCTTTAGTCGAGGCGGAAATGGAGGCTTACCTTTTGCAGATCGGACTTGGGTCAAGAGGTTTCGCACGAACCGAACGATATTCTGTAGTCCGTAGTCTTCTGCAAGGACGTCCAGAGCGTCGATGAATATCTCTGGAGAGCCGTCTTTACCTTTCTCTCAGCCTGATCAGCATGCAGAGCTCTGGATGACCTACACAGTGCTGTGATCTGCCTTTGAATGTCGGACCACGTTTGATCAGACGAGAATCCCGGCACGCAATCGGTCAAGTCGAGCACCTTGACTTTGGAAATCGGCAGTGTGGGGGTGAGGAGCGAGTCGGAGGCTCCCAACACAGATACCAGCACCACATCACCACCTCTGATCAGTCAGCTCTGCGTCACCTCGACCGTAAGTCTCCCAGTGGTCCGCTCACCTAACGACAGCCCTCCTGAGCGACTCGACATATAGAGGCTTGGCAGGAAACGTCGGTGTCTCTTGGATCACCAAGAACGGCTGATGTGGGATCTGAGCATTATCCAAGATGGCCTGCAGCACTGCTTGGTCTTCCATCTCGTAGGCAGTTCAGCTCATCGTCTGTTGTTGCACGAGATTCGAGTTTGAAATTTCCGCCGTCTTATCGGATAGAGTTTGACCGAACCAACTGCGCCGTCTGTCCGGCCCGAGCGGGCAATCTGCTGCCTTAGTCGATATAAAGGCTGGGAACGCTGCTGCAACGTTTCCTTTGTTTCTGTACTTCTACCTTCTTCTCCAGCGGCGAGCGGCAGAAGATCATCTTCTACTTGAAGCATCACTCTAGCAACAGCAAAAGCAGCTCCAGCATCATGGACAGAGTCCGCCGTTTGAGCTTCAACACCGACACCCAGTGGCCGGCCGAGGCGAGGCAGCCACCTTCTCTGTCAGGCGAACGACTGCCAGCGAAGAAGATCATTATCGACACGGATCCAGGTGTGGTGAGTGTGCATCTTTTGTTCTCGTATCCTTGAGAACGACGTGCATCGTCGTTCCGAGTGGAACAGCTATGTGGGCTAGCCTAGGAGGAATGCTGAAAAAAAGGACGATGTCTTGGCGATTCTGCTCGCCCTTGCCTCGCCCGAAGTCGACGTCACGCTCATCTCCATCGTCTTTGGCAACACCCATGCGCCCGTGGCACACGACAACCTGCTCAAGATCTACCATTTGCTCGCGAGGGAGATCGCCACCATCCCCGCCGCCGAAGCGCGCTACCACCGGCTCAAGGAGCAGGGTGGAAGAGGGAAGACGAGGCTGAGCTTGGGCGAGGATGGGCCGATTGGTGGTGACAAAGCTGTCGCGGCGTACTTTGTACGTCTTACAAGTGGCATGTTGACCGGCTTCCTGACATCCAGCACGGCCCGGATGGTCTGTCCAACATCTCGTTGACACACCCTCAGTTCACCCCGCCTCCAATGACCGACGACGAAGTGCACGCGCACTTGCAGATCGATCCGCGGGCATCGTACGAGGTCATCCTGGAGACACTGGCAACTGAGCCAGAGGGAAGTGTGACCCTGATAGCCCTCGGTCCTCGTGAGCTCCGGCGCCTGCGAGGTCAAGCCGCAGCTGATGACAGTGACCAATCTTGCCCATGCCGTTCAGGCAGACTCCAAAACCTTCTCCAGGGTATCTTCGGTAGTATGGATGGGCGGTGCACTGGATCATCCAGGAAACACGTCGCCCGTGGCCGAGTTCAACTGCTTTGCCGACCCGTACGCGGCGACACAGGTTATCGATGCTGCGAAAGCAGGGCTGTTCGAACTCTACATGGCCCCGCTGGACATAACGACTCCGCATCAGATTCCATTCCACGACCTGATCCACCCGTCGTTCATGCACCCCGACGGCCCGCCCACACCTGGCGGTGAAGCAGCGCGCAACATGATGCTTACGCCTATCCGCGAGTTTGTCTCGGCCATGCTGCTTCGGGTTCGCGGGCTGCAGGCGAGCTTCGGTCTTCCCGACGCCATGGAGATGCACGACCCTGTGGCGGTGTGGTTCGCCATTGCGCACGCTGCTTCCAAGCCAGGGGAACTGGAGGCATCATGGGGGATCAAGGAGCGCGATTTCCAGGTGGAGCGCACGGGCGAGTTCACGCGCGGTATGTGCGTTGTGGATCGCCGTGGAACCGGCGAGGACATCCAGCCGAGGACCAAGGACGAACAGCTGCAAGGCGGTGCTGTGCCAAGTCTTCCGCCGAAGGATGAGAAGACGGACAGGATGGGCGAAGAGGTCGTCAAGACTAAAAACCTGCCAAAGGTCATCACTGCCACTCCCGGTGTCGCGGAGCTGCGCCAGCTCATCCTGACTCGCGTCTTCGGCGAGGCCGCCTAGATTCTCGTACTCAACACAACCATCATCTATACAGGTCCAACCCCTCAAGGAGATCATGCATACTGTACAACATGGCCCATTATTCTGTCGATATGCTGAGCTGCCCTTCGTGTCATCTTGCGACGCTCGCTGCAAAGTTCTGGCCTCCGGTTCCCGGTACACCTGCCTCGGCATCTCGTGCGAGCGCGGTCTGCAATTCAGCTCCTGTGTCCTTGAACATGGAATGTTGGCTACTGACCCGCTGTTCCCGTATCAAAGCGTTGAACTTTCCCCATAGGGATGCCACGGTTGTGAACTCCTTGCCGACTCCGAAGACCTCTTCCAGCTTGCGGTTGAGCACATTTGTATGTGTCATGAGCTCTTCAAAGCCCTGTTCAGGTCAGACCCAGTACGGCGAGCCAAGGCCAGGCTCACGGTGGAGATTTCGCCGACGAGTCGTTCTCGCTCTCGGTCGAAAAAGCTGACCGAGTCCTGCTCATGAGGATCAAAAGCCGTTGATGGCCGGCTGAGCGACATGTCGACGGGGGCGAGTGATGTCTCGTCGTCGTTGTCGTCGTTGTCAAGCAGCTCGTCTCGCTCAACCCGTCCTGCACGTTCTTTGCCCAGCCCTCGCTTGGACGCGCCGGGAGAAAATCAAATTAATTGACGCGTCATCACCTGAAATAATTTTTCAATCAAAGTGTGATCGGGAGCAGTCCCCTCCCCCTGCGTAGCCCCAGCAAAGGTTTTTTCCATTCCCCTCTTTCTCTTCTTCTCCTTCCTTCTCAGCATGCACTAAAACCTGCCAATACCTCCTCTCCCTCCCCAAAACCACAGACCCAACCCCTCGACGCTGACAGAGAGACCAAGCAAAACAGACTGGCAACGAAAGAGCGTGAGCCAGAAGCTGCCCAAAGCTTTCTGAGCTCCGGCTGACCCCTCCCAGCATCCCCCCTCCCCTCTCATTCTTCTCTCTCTCTGAGTGCTCCAGCGTCGACAAGAAGTCCCGGTCATCATGGCGTCCAAAGCCTTTGAGGACGTCGTGCCATCCGCCAGCATCCCCCCGGTGCAGGCGGCGGCTTCGCTCGCCCCGGCCACTCACTCGGTCGTCATTGACGGTGTCACTCCGCCGGCTTCTCCTGTTCCGGACGCTTCGTTCACCTCGCCCACTGGGCGAGCGGCACGGCCTTCCATCTCCCGTGCCCAGCCGTCCTTCAGCTCGCCGGCTGTCGTACGCCCCCCGGGATTCCTCTACCCTCCCGCGACTGGCAAAGGCATCGATTATGACTCGCCCAACGCCGAAGATTGGGACGAGAGCATGGGAGAGGCCGACATGGTCCTCGAGCTCGCAGATGGTCTTGCCCTCTCCGGTCACTCGTTCGGCGCCAAGAAGAGCGTCGCTGGCGAATGTGTCTTCCAGACTGGTCAGTCTCTCTTACGCATAGCGAGCACAAAATCTGACGCTTTGCAGGTATGGTCGGCTACCCCGAATCCTTGACAGATCCCTCGTACTCGTCGCAAATTTTGATCCTCACATACCCCCTCATCGGCAACTACGGTGTCCCCGAACGGCCGGCTGCTTCCACATCATCTGTTCCTGCCTCTGAAGATGCTCATAATGTCCCCCCTCCCACACACCTGCTCGACTCTCTGCCCCTCGAGTTTGAATCGTCCCACATTCACATCGCCGCCTTGGTCGTTGCCAACTACCACCCCAGCTTCTCACACCACCTCGCCTCGTCGAGCTTGGGCAAATGGTTGCAGGAGCAGGGCATCCCCGCTATCTGGGGTGTGGACACCCGTATGCTCACCAAGAAGATCCGAGAGGGCGGTGTCTTGCTCGGTCGTGTCCTCACCAGCCAATCAGCCGGCGAGGTCAACGGCGAGCGAGGACGAGACGGCCAGTCCGGTGTCCTTGGCGGCGTCTCGCGACTGCTCAACGGACTTTCGCCCGCTGCGTCCATCTACCGCACGCAGTCGACCGACAACCGCCAGGAGACTTCCCGGTGGCGCGAGCACTTTGAGACTATCCCCTTCCGCGACCCGAACGGCGAGAACCTTGTCGCCAAGGTCTCTACCCGCCAGCCGACCCTCTACACGCCCACAACTGGCTCGGAGAAGAAGCTGCATCCCAAGACCGGCCGCCAAATGCGAGTGGTCGCTGTCGATGTGGGCATGAAGTGGAACCAGATTCGGTGTTTCCGCAACCGCGGTATCGAAGTCAAGGTCGTCCCGTGGAACTACGACTTCAATGCCGAATCCGAACCGTACGATGGTCTCTTCGTCTCAAACGGTCCTGGTGATCCCTCTATGGTCCGAGAGACCATCGACAACCTCTCGAAAGCCCTGCAGACCACCAAAGTCCCCGTCTTCGGTATCTGCTTGGGTCACCAGCTCTTGGCTCTCGCCGCTGGCGCCTCGACCAGGAAGATGAAGTATGGTAACCGAGGCATGAACTTGCCATGTACATGCGCCACCTCGGGGCGATGCTACATCACCTCGCAGAACCACGGTTACGAGGTTGACGTTTCTACGCTCAAGGACGGCTGGGAGCCCTTGTTCACCAACGCCAACGACAACAGCAACGAAGGTATCTGGATGGGCAAGAACGGCAAGCCCTTCTTCTCGGTTCAATTCCACCCAGAGTCCGCTCCCGGTCCCAGGGATACCGAGTTCCTCTTCGATGTCTTCATCCAGAGCATGGTCGAGTGCGCCAGGGAAGGCCGTCTTGTGCCGATTGACATGCCTGGAGGCGAGCTTGCTGCCAACATCGCTGCCCGCCCCCGAGAGCAGGTCAAGAAGGTTCTTGTGCTCGGTTCCGGTGGTCTCTCGATCGGTCAGGCCGGAGAGTTCGACTACTCTGGTTCGCAAGCCATCAAGGCGCTCAAAGAGGAGGGCATCTACACCATCCTCGTGAACCCCAACATCGCCACCATCCAGACATCGTCAGGTCTCGCCGACAAAGTCTACTTCCTCCCTGTCACCCCCGAGTTTGTGCTCAAGATTATCAAGCACGAGAAGCCCGATGGTATCTACTGCACATTCGGTGGTCAGACTGCTCTCAGTGTCGGTATCAAACTTAAGGACGAATTCGCCAAGCTCGGCGTCAAGGTTCTTGGTACGCCCATTGAGACCATCATCACGACCGAGGACCGAGAGATGTTCGCTCGCTCCATGGAGGAGATCGGCGAGAAGTGTGCCGAGTCGGCTACCGCGACCAACTTTGATGAAGCCCTAGTCGCCGCTACCAAGATTGGCTTCCCCGTCATTGTCCGTGCTGCTTATGCGCTCGGCGGTCTTGGATCCGGTTTCGCCCAGGACAAGGAGCAGCTCGCCGACTTGTGCAGCAAGGCTTTCGCTATCAGTCCGCAGGTCCTTGTTGAGAAGAGTATGAAGGGCTGGAAGGAGATCGAGTATGAGGTCGTCCGGGACTGCAGGAACAACTGTATCACAGTCTGCAACATGGAGGTGAGTCTTTGATGGTTCTCATTGGCAAAGCTGATCAGCAAGAACTTTGACCCGCTCGGTATCCACACTGGTGACTCCATTGTCGTGGCGCCATCGCAGACCCTGTCCGATGCCGACTACAACATGCTCCGCACAACGGCTGTCAACGTCATCCGACACTTGGGCGTCATTGGTGAATGTAACATCCAGTATGCGCTCAACCCATACTCCAAGGAGTACTGCATCATCGAGGTCAACGCCCGTCTTTCGCGTTCGTCCGCTCTCGCCTCCAAGGCTACAGGTTACCCTCTTGCTTTCATCGCCGCCAAGCTTGGTCTCAACATCCCCTTGAACGAGATCCGGAACTCTGTCACCAAGTTGACTTCGGCCTGCTTCGAGCCCTCTCTCGACTACTGTGTCGTCAAGATCCCTCGATGGGACTTGAAGAAGTTCAACCGAGTCAGCACGGCTCTCAGCTCGAGCATGAAGTCTGTCGGTGAAGTCATGGCCATCGGCCGAACATTCGAGGAGACCATCCAGAAGGCCATTCGGTGCATCGACGACCAGTTCCCTGGCTTTGGCGAGAACATCAAGATTGATGACATTGACTACGAGATCCGCAACCCGACAGACAAGCGTCTCTTTGCCATCGCCACCGCCTTCAAACGAGGCTACTCGGTTGACAAGCTCAACGAGATGTCCAACATTGACAAGTGGTTCTTGACTCGTCTCGAGCGTCTCGTCAAGACGGAGAAGATCATGTCCAAATACAACGCCTCGACCGTGCCGAGCGAGCTCATCCGAAATGCCAAGCAGATCGGTTTCTCGGACAGGCAAATCGCGCGAGCCCTCAACTCTAACGAGCTCGCTGTGCGCCGGTTGAGAGTCGAGGCGGGCATCACCCCCTTCGTCAAGCAGATCGACACGGTCGCTGCCGAGTTCCCGGCCTTCACCAACTATCTCTACACTACCTACAATGCCAGCGAGCACGATGTTGACTTCCGTGACAACGGTGTCATGGTTCTCGGCTCTGGTGTGTACCGAATTGGTTCTTCCGTCGAGTTTGACTGGTGCGCTGTCCGAGCCATCCGCACTCTCCGTGAAAACGGTCTCAAGACGGTCATGATCAACTACAACCCCGAGACTGTTTCCACCGATTATGACGAGGCCGACAAGCTGTACTTTGAGAACATCTCGCTCGAGACTGTCCTTGACATTTACGACATGGAGCGCTCGAGCGGCATTGTTCTCTCTATGGGTGGTCAGACGCCCAACAACATTGCGCTCGCCCTCCACCGTCAGAACGTCAAGATCTACGGTACCTCGCCGGAGATGATCGACACCGCCGAGAACCGATACAAGTTCTCTCGTATGCTGGACAAAATTGGTGTAGACCAGCCGTTGTGGAAGGAGTTGACCAGTTTCGAGGAGGCCAAGGCTTTCTGTGACAAGGTCGACTACCCTGTGCTTGTCCGACCTTCATACGTCCTTTCGGGTGCCGCCATGAACGTCGTCTTCTCGCAGGACGACTTGGTCAACTACCTCTCCCAAGCTGCCGATGTCTCTCGCGACCACCCTGTCGTCATTTCGAAGTATATCGAAGAGGCCAAGGAGATCGAGATGGACGCTGTGGCCAAGGACGGTAAGATGGTCATGCACTACATCTCGGAGCACGTCGAAAACGCCGGTGTGCACTCTGGTGATGCCACCCTCATCCTTCCGCCGCAGGATCTCGACCCCGAGACCATTCGAAAGATCGAGATTGCTACACAGAAGATTGGTCAAGCTCTCAACGTCACTGGTCCTTATAACATCCAGTTCATCGCCAAGAACAACGAGATCAAGGTCATTGAGTGCAACCTCCGCGCCGCGCGATCGTTCCCCTTCGTCTCCAAGGTCACTGGCATCGACGCCATCGAGCTCGCCACGAAGGTCATGCTCGACTTCCCGGTTGTCCCCTACCCGGACGTCAAGATGCCCGCCAACTACGTCGGTGTCAAGGTGCCTCAGTTCTCCTTCTCGCGACTGTCCGGCGCCGACCCGATTCTCGGTGTCGAGATGGCCTCGACTGGAGAAGTTGCTTGCTTCGGCAAGGACCGATACGACGCCTACCTCAAGGCGCTCATCTCCACCGGAATCCGACCTCCTAAGAAGAGCATCCTGCTCTCTATCGGTTCGTTCAAGGAGAAGTTGGAGATGCTGCCTTCCGTGCTCAAGCTCCACCGCATGGGCTACAACCTATTCGCCACCGCTGGAACCTCGGACTTCTTGCAGGAGCACGGCATTCCCGTTAAATACCTCGAGGCCCTCGGCGACGATGACGAGCTGAACCCGCAAAAGGCGGAATACTCTCTTACTCAGCATCTCGCGAACAACCTCATCGACCTGTACATCAACCTGCCGTCCAAGAACCGATTCCGCCGGCCGGCATCGTACATCTCCAAGGGGTACCGGTCCCGTCGTATGGCCGTCGACTTCGCCGTCCCGCTCATCACCAACGTCAAGTGTGCTAAGCTGTTCATCGAGGCCATCATTCGCAAGCCGACATTCGAGATCTCTAGCGTCGACTACAAGACGTCCCACCAGACATACACCTTCCCCGGTCTTGTGTCCGTCGGCGCCTTTGTGCCCGGTGCCGCAGAGTCTGGCTCTGCCGACTTTGGTCTCGCAACCCAGGCCGCTATCCGAGGCGGATTCACGATCCTCTCGATGATCCCGCAGGGCATGAACTCGGCTGTCGAGGACGAGATCTCGCTGCAGCGCGCTCAGAGCAACGCTTCCGGCTCGGCACACTGCGACTACTTCTTCTCCGTGGCCGCGACTGCCGACAATGCCTCGCGTCTCTCTGACGCCCTTGCTGCCGGTGCCAAAGCCCTTTTCATCCCCTTCAATAACTTCTACGGTGCCGGCAACAAGGTCGCCAGCATCGCGCAGCACTTTGCTACTTGGCCTGCCGACAAGCCGATCATCACGGATGCCCGGGCGACTGACCTTGCCTCAATCCTCCTCCTTGCCAGCCTCAACAGCCGCAGTGTGCACATCACCGGTGTGCACACCAAGGACGACATCCTTCTCATCAGCTTGGCCAAGGAGAAGGGTCTCGCCGTCACTTGCGACGTCTCCATCTACGCCCTCTTCTACTCGCAGACCGACTTCCCTGTGGCGACCTGCCTCCCGACCGCAGAGGACCAGGCGGCTCTCTGGGCCGGCATGCAGGCGATCGACGCCTTCTCGGTCGGCGTCCTGCCGTTCGAGCTCGGTGTCGCCCTCGGCCACACTGTCTCGGCCAAGTCGGGTGTGGAAGAGTCGCTTCCCTTGTTGCTGAGCGCGGTTGCTCAAGGCCGTCTGACCCTCGAGGACATCTCTCTCCGTCTGAGCGAGAATCCACGAGCGATCTTCGGCTTGCCTGAGCAGAGCCAGACATACATCGAGGTCGAGGTCAACCGGTCATCCACCTTCGCTCTCCAGGACAACATTTGGTCGCCTCTTGTCGGCAAAGCCGTCTCTGGAGCTGTGCACCGAGTCGTCATCAACGCCCACTCGGTCTTCTTGGACGGCAGCACCTTTTCGATGCCCCTCGGTCGCGATATCTCCCTCACCGGCCCTCGTATTGCGCCTGCCAAGGCCTCCCGATCGTCCTTCTCGCAGACAGGTCGACCGGCTCTTTCAGGTCTCATGTCGCCGGTCACTGAGCGACCGCCGTCGGTCCGCCCTGCCGAGCCCCTCATGTCGCTCTCCTCGATCGCCCCGATGCGGGACATTTCGCCTGTCCGGTCACTTGCGTCTCTTCAGCACCACCCGGCATTCTCCAGGAGGCACATCCTATCCGTGAAGCAATTCTCGCGAGAGGACTGCCACGCCCTATTCAACTTGGCGTCTGAGATGCGCACCCAGGTTGAGCGATCTGGGTCTGTCGACACTCTCCGCGGACGAGTGCTGTGCACCCTGTTCTACGAGCCTTCGACCAGGACCTCGACGTCCTTCGAGGCAGCCATGAAGCGATGTGGTGGTGAGGTCGTCCAGGTGACAGCGTCGACGAGCTCGGTTGTCAAGGGCGAGAGCCTGGCGGACACCATCCGCACGGTCGGCTGTTACTCGGATGCCATTGTGCTCCGACACCCAGCTGTCGGCAGCAGCAAGAGCGCTGCCAAAACTAGCCCGGTCCCCATCATCAACGCAGGTGACGGTATTGGTGAGCACCCGACACAGAGTCTGCTCGATGTCTTCTGTATTCGAGAAGAGCTTGGTTCGGTCAACGGCATCACCGTGACTCTGAGTGAGTGTTGTTGATCATATTCTGGACCCGAGGCTGACAATTGCAGTTGGTGACCTGAAGAACGGCCGTACCGTTCACTCGCTCGTCAAGCTGCTCTCGCTGTACGATGTGACGCTCAACTTTGTGTCGCCCCCGTCGCTCGCCATGCCCGACTCTGTCAAGGCGGAGGCATCGCGCGCCAACGTGACTTGGGCCGAGTACCACAACCTCGACGACGTCATTGCCAAGTCGGACGTGCTCTACGCCACTCGGGTTCAGAAAGAGCGCTTCGACTCGCTCGCCGAGTACGAGGCGGTCAAGGACATGTATGTCATCAACAATGACGTGCTCGCCAAGGCCAAGGAGAGCGCCATTGTCATGCACCCGTTGCCGCGGGTCAACGAGATCGACCCAGAGGTCGACTTTGACTCGAAGCGCGCCGCCTACTTCCGGCAGATGCGTTACGGTCTCTTTGTGAGTCGACAGTCGTGTTGTACAGGGCCAGTACTGATGTTCAGGTGCGCATGGCTCTGTTGACGCTTGTCCTCGGGGCATAGAGAGCTTGAGACCAGGGGGAGAAGAGGGAGCTACAAAAAAGAGAAAAAGTCCATATTCATACTCGCATCGCTATCACATACTTAATCCTGCTCGACTTATCCATAGCAATCATCCATTCTCAATTCCCAATATCCAAAAAGTGCATCCCATCATCTGGGCAGACTAGATTAGCCACATATCCACAATGCATCGTTCAGTGATTCGTGTTCCATTGACTCGTCTTTTGAGAACCAAGACCAGCTCGCATACATCGGCATCTGTCTACATTAAATGGGGTATCGAGGGGTAAACTAGGCGCATCCCCAGTGCGCATTTCGACGGTCCAAGTACGATCGGTCCCGCCTGTTGCTCAGAACAGGGCGTCGCAGCACATCTCCTCGGCGCAGCAGCAGCAAAGCACTGTTGTAAGCTTCCCTCACACCTAGTGTTCAGCTTGAAGTGGGACGCACTACCGGCACAGCAGGCGAGACACGAGTTGCCGCCGCCGCCGCCCTTCTGCGGCTGTTGTTGCACGTACACCGGCTGAGGCTGAGGCTGGGGGTAACTGGGGTCAATTCGACGAACGTCAATACACTTCATGCGCGACGCACTATTCTGCTCGAGTCAGCGGTGTGCATGCGTCGGCGAGGTGGAAGAGGACTCACGGCCTGGCTGTTGGTACGATTGTTGTGGTGGCGGAGGATAGTAGCCCTGTTGTTGACCGTACTGCGGCTGTCCGCCGTACTGCGGTCCACCGTATTGCTGTTGCTGGCCGTACCCGGGTCTGATGTCAGTACGTTGGGTCTTGACGATCCTTGCCCTCCTTCCAGGCTCAACCAAGCTCAAGCGGCACCGCCCTGACGACCGCTACCGCTACCACTAGTGGTCATGGCGATCATCCAACTTGGACTCCGAACCGGCGGAGCATATTCGGTGAATGTGGGAATTGAGAGTGAACTAACTGGTTGTTATAGTACTGCCTGTCAGCTTAGGGGGACAGGGGAAGGAGGATCACGGACGTCTTTGGCCGACATGCTGCCTTTTGGCTTTGACTTTGACTTTGCTCGGCTGTGAGATCGGTCGCGGTATCGCTATAGCTCGTCTGGGTTCTTCACTAGCGTCGAGTGGTTCAGGTGTTGAGTATGAATGTGGCAGAAGCCGTGCTTGCGGGTAGTGAAGAATGTGGTGCCGTCGATCTTTTTCGTTATGCCGCAGACGTCTTTGCACAGGTCTCTCTCATCGGCGTCACCCCCTCAGCCTCAGCCAGCCAGCCTCTGACCATCCCGCCGCCTCAGGGACGAGCCAGAGGTTAGGGCGAAACGAATGTGGCAAAATTTCAAAAGTGGCACTTTCCCCAAACTACCCCTCCATATGCGGCGGCCCGGTATGGCTCACGACGGTTGCGTCCGTCGCATACCTTCTTGTCTTGGATACTGTCCGCCGTCTCCCGAGGACGAACCCGGCTTGGCCTGGCCTTTCTCGGCGTCGTCTTCGTCGGTGGAGCAACAACTCCCGCATCCGCACCCGTCGCATCCGCAGCCTGCGAAGCAGGATCGGACGCTACGCAGGAGGTCGTATTTCATCACGAAGGCTTTGATGCGGCCTGTAGGGGAGGTGTAGTCGATTATCCAGCAAAGCATGAGCATCACCCATGCTGCCCACAGGGCTGGGGTCAGCCTCTACGCTGACACTGTATGTCTGGCACCCAGTCCACTCCTGGTTTAGTGCAGAGGGAGGGTGACTCACCCGCCACGCCCTGCCCAACGACAGACCATCCCTGTCCGTTCGAAGCGCCCTTCGCCGCGTTCGCCACTACAGCAGCCTTGATGCCCAGTCCAAAGACCAGCAAACCAAGTACACCAAGGTAGAGGCTCACAACGGCGAATGCAAACCGCTGGATCTTGTTCTTGACGGCGCCGGTGGAGGGGCTGGTAGATGAGGAAGGTGGGGGCGGACGGAAGAACCGGGTGAAAGTGAGTAAGAAGAGGATGAGAGCGAGGTAGAATGCCGAGAGCGCGCCCAGTCCAAGGGTGAGGTAGAGCGAGGCGGTGTCGACGCCGGCTATACTGCCACTCGTAGACGTCGACGACATCGAGGAAGAGTCTCGTCGAGTTGAGCCGGCGGCGGCAGAGGAAGAAGAGCTCGACGAGGGCGAATCGGTAGATGAAGCCGTCAACCAGGTACACGTCCCACCCGTACACGTCTCTGCACCCTCAGCACCCCTTCCTCTTCCAGGACTGAAGTCAAAGAGGGGAAGAACTCACGCAGAGCGCCGACGTACACGCCCGACTTTGTATCCCGTACGATCGCCCAGCTCTCAGCGGGGCCGAAACACACCAAGCCAAGGAGGATGAGAACCACCAGCTCGAACAGCCATAACCACAGTGGGATCGGGTAATTGGCATACTTGTCGACCGTCTTGCCTGTATCCCCATCATCGGCGGTCCCGCTTGCGCTTCCATTCCCATTCCCATCGTCTCCCCCTCTTCCTTGAGACGACGAGGTCTTGCTATCGGGAGGCGGCTGCGTGCGTTTACGCGCATCTTGATTGGAAGACATTGCTCGACTGTCCTCCGCGCCTCTTCTAGCCTTTCACCCTGTCTGCTCTTGACGATCGACTATGTGGCGCTACTCGTTGTGGTCATTGTTGAAACTTGTTGCTTCTTCGCTTAAGGCGACTTGACAGACTTCAGATATGGTTCCCCTCTCTCAGTCTACAGCGTAACAGTGATCAGACACTTCCGACACCAGCGCGCCGCACCACACCTCCCACATCACATCGCCGACATACCTGACACTGCTCGAGAGCTCATACACCCAGCATCAAAGGACAGTAAGAGGGATGGGCAAAGGATCAAGCCCACCCGGGTGACTGATACCAAAGGACTCCTCACCCCGCTTAAATGTCTCGTCAGTTTCTCCGACGGCAAGCAGCATGGCAAGCGGATGCATAAGCGCTGACCCGCATGTCATCGCTCTGACAGGAAGCAGATACAAGCATCCGCCCGCTATGATCAATGACCGCTCCCGCTGCTGTCAAACGAAGGCGACTGGCCCAGATGTGGCGCCTGAGGACTCGGTCCAAGATGTTGGCCAGGGGGCAAGAATTGCGGTGGAGGCTGCCCAGGGAAGGGAAGCTGTGGTATGACGGATGCTGTACGTCAGCAACGTCTCCACGAATCCTCGACACTCACACTGTGGTGTCTGAAGGGGCGATGCCATGCTCATCTGTGAATGATTATGACTCGGTGGGGTGGCGTAGTACATCCCAGGCTGATTCGGGGGCTGGTGTGGGATGTGGCCGGGACGCTGAGGTGTGTTGGGGTTGTACTGCATTTGGGGCATGTACTGAGGGTGCTCTACAACGTCAGTTCGGCTTGAACAAGGTTGACTTTTGGCACTCACGCGGAATACCATTCTGATAGTACAGCGGCATACCACCTGGTCCGCGAGGCGGTCCACCCATATGCTGCTGCATGCCCTGTCCTGGATGTCCTGACAATGCTTGGAAGTGCTGAGGTGGGGAGAACATCGGATTGGCGCCCATCTGTACAGGCATTCCTTGCGGCATGCCCTGAACCGTCAGTCGAGCAGGCGCGAGGTGACGAGAGAGACCGACCTGGTTATGCGAGTAGTACGGAGGGTAGTTTGGCACCATCCCGCCCATCATAGGTGGCACACCCGAACCTGCTCCTACCATCACATGAGGAGGCGGAGAGCCGGACTCATCGAATCCGGGGCCGCCAGGGCCACCAGGCGGGCCAGAGAAAGATGCGTGTGATCGCCGACCAGTGTACGGCCATGAGGGCTCGACCGTGGATGCACTTGGCACCTGTTGATGCCGCCATGGGTTGAAGTCGGTTCGAGGCTCGACACCGCCAATTTTACGTGGAGGCTGGTCGCGGAAGAAAGGGTTCTTGGGTGCAGCTGGGGCGGCGGAGGGTGTGGGGGTGGCCTGTGCAGCGCCAAGTGGGCGCTCGGAGATTGTAGGTGAAGGCGAGAGCACCTTTGTTTGCGGACTAGTGGACGATTGCCCGGGCTTGAAAGCGGTGGCGTTCGGGTTCGGCACAAATGCGCTCGCTCTCACGTTGAGCTTGGCGGCGCCAAGTGGCTGACTGGTCTGCGAAGTGATGCTGGGAGAGGGGGACGCGGCGAGAGGCACATCTTTCTGTGCTGTTGGCGGGACTGCAAGAGGGGCAGGTTTGCGGTTGGCAGGGTTGAAGGGCGGGATCTCGGCGATCTTCATGACGATCTTTTTGGGCGGGGCGGGCTTCGGCGTGGCTTCCTTGTTGGCGGATCCCGAATCCTTCGATGTCCTCCTCGCCTCTGCTGCAGCTTTGGCAGTTGCGAGTGACTTTGCAGCCTGCTCTTCAATAGCCTTTTGCTTGTCTTCGTCCTTCGACAAGATCGGCAGGATGTCCTTGGGCATCGGTAATGGCACCTTGAAGTTTGCCTGAAACTTCTTCAATTCTGCCAATTGCCGATCTCGCTCAGACTTCGCCATGGATTGCTTCTTGGCTTCGACACGCTCAAGCTCAGTACCGACAAACTGTCGGAACGAGTCAACTACGCCAGGCCGGGGAGTTTCCTGCATGTCAGCTGAAGCATGCGATGCCCGCAGACCGCATTCACCTTGACGTCAGAAGAAGCAATCGGTGCGCCTGGCAGGTTGGTAGACGGTGCATCTGCTCCAGCAGAGGATGGCTTGACTTCTTTCGTGGCCGCAGGAGGGGCGAGAGCATTCGGCTCGGTGGACAGCGCCTTCGGCACAGGCATCTCGCTTGTCGTCCTAGTAGGCCCAGCAGGTGTAGCAGCAGCAGAGTTTGTCGCAGGAATCGGGGCAGGGGATGGGACTTTAACAGTACCTGCTGGCAGTGGTGTCTGAGAAGGCGTAGGTGACGACACTCCGTTGAGGCTGCCGTTGGTTCGGGTCCCGCTCCCATTGGCAATCGTGGGGTTTGCGGGCAATGAGGCTCTCGGCGCTGACCCTGGTAGTCCTCCTGCGCCTCCTCGCCTGAGTGACGGCGGCACATAAGCATTGGGGTTTCGGGCAGCAGCAGGCGTGGCCGCTGCTGCAGCGTCCGCAGGTCCCCGTTGCACGCCAGAGTATCTATAGTTAGCTCTTCTCCTGCCGTGCCGGGACTACACACTTTTCCTCTTCGTCCTTTGCCCAATCGTCCACAATCTGGTTTCGCTCCTCCTGGATGTGCACGTTGGCGCTGGTTTGCTGATCGTCAGCATGACATTGGCATGGTAGAGAGCTACTCACTCCCATGATCTCGCTCGCCAGCCTCTCTGCCTCCTTCTCCCTCTTCCGATAATCTGGACCATTCCTGTTTAGCTTGGTGGTGTAGATCTCCTCCTGGTAGCTGGTTTTGGTCCCAAACAACCTCGCGTTGGTCTCGAACTGATCCCAACGCGCTCCGCCGGCATCGCCAAACGTCTCGGAATCTTTGCCTCCTCCCACTCCATTTGATCGAGGTCCGTTTGGCAAAGCTTCTGGCGCGTCACCTGCCCATGGTTGCAGCTCGCGTTGAGAGCCCGGTGTAGAGTTGGAAATGTCGGTATCTGTCTGGAAGCCTGTCTCGTCAGCCCAGCTCACATATGGGCGCACTTGGCCTACCCTTGCCGGGGACTGGCGAGGGTCGGTCGCTACCGACTTTGCTCATGCTAACTATCAGTTGAACGCCCACCCTCAGAAAGCTGACTGACTGGTCGTTGATGGACGGGATGGAGGGTCTCGGACTGGGAGAAGCGAGCGGAGTTCCGCCGCGTGAGGGTGTGCCCTGCATATTTGGGGGTCCTCCTCGCCACGAACCTCTCCTGCACACAGGTTAGGACTTTAATCATGATGGGAGCTCGGGATTGACATACCTAGAATCGGGACCTCCTCCTTGACTTCCTCCTCCACGAGGTGCGCCCTGACCTTGTCCACCGCCCCTTCCTCCCCGTCCACCACGCCCGCCGGTCGTCACCATGTTGTAAAGTCGTGAGTTGTCGTGATTGCGTCAAGTATATGCTTTGCGAATGGTTGTGTGTATGAAATGGTTAAGACGGCCTGTCGAGGATGAGCTTTGTTCTGATGTGTGCTCTACGGAGGGGAGGTCTGGAGACGCGAGGGAGATGGCAGAGGGATGGATTGCCTTGTCGGATCATGCGTTCCTAGCTGTCCGAGACTGGTACATGATGACGAGGTGAGGAAGACATGCTGATGTGAAGTGGGAGCGGCACGAGAGTAGGTGCTCGACCAAGAAGCATCCGCGAACGAGAATGGGAAAGGGCGCGTGCTCACCGGATCTGTCACCCTTTGGTTGC
The DNA here is from genome assembly GCA_024343385.1 of Tremella yokohamensis. NCBI lineage: Eukaryota > Fungi > Basidiomycota > Tremellomycetes > Tremellales > Tremellaceae > Tremella > Tremella yokohamensis. Next base: position 1,205,051 of record BRDC01000032.1, on the reverse strand, counting down.
TCTCTTGAGGAGAGAACCGCTTTTCCACCTCGTCACTGCGAGGGCGTTGTGACCTTGCCGGAGCTGCTCGTGTCGAGTCAGCGTCGAACGAGACGTGTACAGACTTGAGAAGTTTTGGCTTGCTATGCAGCAAACTGGTGAATGGAATCCTCCCCGGGTCTTTGTGAAACCCGGTAAGCTTCACCCCCGCACAATGAAGCAGCTGGGCGGTCTACGAGGTAGCAGCATGACGCCAAACCGAGCACCGCCAGGGGGAATATCAGGGACACAGTATTTTGGGTTAATCCCGTATCTCACCGGTCATTGTGGCACTCACAACTCACCACTCACCGCCCTCCACCTCGAGGGGTCACTCGCTCTCTCCTTTCTTCAACCCTTACACTGGGACAGTGTTCACTCTGATCTGTCATACATCGTGTAGGCCTTGTACAGATCTCCTCACACCTGTCGAGATGCCGCCTTGGCGATGACTGTGGTAATCCCTCTCGAACCGCCCTCGGAGGCTGGGCCATCCAGGTACCGCCCCCTCACCTTTGGGACATTGGCCGCCGATCCACTCGAAAGGTTGGCAGATGCGGTACGCAGTCTCAGAAGAGCAAAGCGAGTCGTAGTCGTCAATGGTCAGATTCTTCATTTGGCCTGTCGCGACAAGAGAAGCTGATGATGCAGGCGCCGGTGTATCCACCGCAGCTGACATCCCCGATTTCCGTTCTGCATCCGGACTGTTCAGGCGAGGCAAGAGTGCAAAGGATCTGTTCCACGTCAAAGCTCTGACGGTGAGCTAGCACGAAGGCTGCTTCAATAGCTGACCCGGCAGGACGAGCATTTATTGCCAGCTCATCATGCTTTGCTCAACGAACTATGCTCCATGTCTATCTCAGCCGATCCCACCCGGTTTCACCATTATCTTCGCTCACTGGACACCGCCGGACATCTACTCCGATGCTATACACAGAACATCGACGGACTCGAAGCGAAAGCTGGCCTCGACGTTGGCATACCCGCAAAGCGTCACCACGTGAAGAAGAAACAGGTAGTTACACTTGTCGCCGATGCGGCCACCGAAGCGCCACCCAAGGTCACGCCAAAGTGTATTCCTCTGCACGGTCAATTGACGCACCTGTACTGCCCGCTTTGCTCGACTTCGTTGCCGATTGCCGACCATCTTCCTCTCCCAGCAGAACCGCTTCTCTGCCCGACATGTCACCTTTCTTCGATTGTACGGGATGCGTTATCAGAACGACGCCGGAGAGTCGGTCAGCTTCGGGCTAGCGTGGTCCTGTATGGCGAAGATCATCCCCAGGGCGAATCGATCGGTACTGTCGTCGAGCGAGATCTAAGAGGATCGAGGCGTAAAGGAGACGAGCAGGGCAAAGTCGATTTTCTGCTGGTTGCCGGGACGAGCCTTGCGATCCCCGGAGTCAAGCGAATCGTAAAAGAGATGGCGCGGGCACTGCGCCCGCAGATTCGCGAATCCGAAGAGGGCGTGGAGGTTGGACGAACCATCCGAACTGTCTATGTCAACGAAGAGCCACCAAAAGGAGCCGAGTGGGACGGAATCTTCGATGTGTGGGTGCAGGGAGATGTACAACGGTTTATCGCCCGTGTCGAGGATCCCAAATTTGCCTTGGCACCGCCGGTCACGCCTCGTAAACGAAAGGCCATCGTTGGTCCTGATGGTCTACCGACCCCGCCGAAGTCGAGATCGCGAACTCCAGGAGCCAAGCGACACAAGACGTCGAGTGACCTTCCAAGCCCGACTCCGAGCCCAGCACCACGCGGCTCCTATCTGCCGACACCGCGGGCTACGCCAGTCAAGTTTCCTCCGTTGCCGCCGATACGACGAAGGGATGACAGTTTGACGCCTCTGTCAGAGCTGGAATCTGAGATGGACAATCCATTTGCGCCATTATCGCTGGGTGTGAAGATGTAGCATGTAAGGGCTTTTGCAGATATCTCGACTATCATCCTGTTTATCATCTGTTTCATGTATATCCACGCATCAAGCCACGCCGTCGAAGCTCTGATCGCAGGCGGGGCGCAATGAGCACGGACGGTTATGGTGTGCGCAAGGACCTCCTGTGACAACCCATCAAAGGACCCCGGGAGAAGAGGAGAGTGAGTAAACAAAGGATCTCTTTCTCGATCTGAGACGCGGAGAGGTGGGCGTATTGCCATAGGTGTTGCATTGCCTCGTCGCCGCACGCACTGAAGAACTGCAGTAGCACCAGAGACGATGCGTCTCCCGATGGGGCGCTCCGCGTCGTTCGCCAGAGGCAGACGGATGGGTAAGTCGAGAGACGCCTCTGAGGAGCAAGAGGAGGTAGCCCGAGCAGAAGTGATCGCCTCGACGCACAGCGCGTCCACAGCCGAAGCGAAGACGACTGCTGCGGCCAAGACCTCTACATCTTCAGACGCCGGCCCAGTCAAAGTGGGCACGACACTGGCTGCGGGATCTTCGTCGTCTTCTTCCTCCTCAGCATCAGCATCAATTTCGGTTTCAGCCTCGCACTCGTCTTCTTCGTCAGCCGCCCGAACGTCCAGTAGTACCAGTAGTAGCGCACATTCGACTCTCAGCAGTTCGGCGGGGCATACGACGTCTTCCGGGGATGCAAGTACAGCAAGCACGAGCGCGAGTCTAATCTGTGAGCGGCTCTGGCTCTGACGACTCTGCCAGGCTATGCGACTAAGGCTGCGGCTGATAGGTGTAGTTCCCACGAGCTTTGGGCCAAACTTCCCGGTAGAGACAGCGAGCGCAGCGGCCAAGACGGACGGCCCGAATCATGTGTTCGTGACGAATCAGCTGGGCGACAGCGGTGAGTCCACGTCTGGCAGCTCCACACGCAGCTACAGGGCTGCTCTGTAAGCCTTGGAACGATCGCTGACCCCAGCCATCATATTCGCGCTCTTCTGGGTGGCCGGGCTGTTGGGCACAGTCGTCATGATTCGATGTACGAAGTGGGCCGACGGACGACGTGGACGACAAGGGGATCAGATGATTTCAGATGATATTCGCTGGGCGGAAGGGAGGGAGGTCTTTGGTGAGCGCAAGATCGTTTGGGAGGGGGGTGCTGGCGGTACAGCGGGGCGGGACGAGTCTGCAGGGCTGCTGGACGGTCCTGCGTCTATGGTTGTGCAGGATTCTGGGAGAGGTCAGCGAGCGAGGGTACAGCTGGGACCGAGCAAGTTGCGTCGTTAGATTATCTGTTGTAGATGCCCTGTATGATGAATGGGTGGATGATGCTTCTCTGTCCATTGAGACGAAGAGCATGGCCTGCTTCCCACGGTCTGACGCTTGGGGGGGGGGGGGG